>BLKR01004890.1:0-95202 GCA_011170035.1 Teleogryllus occipitalis | reverse complement strand
ATTCTTACTTTACTATGAAATTTCCATCAATATACGTTTGCAGGCGCGTGAATCTTTCCCATAAAATCATTACTTCCAATTAACGCCCAATTTGCATTTCGGTGTATACCGCGGACTAGTCTACTCAATCACTTTACGGGGCAAACGCAAACAAAACAAACGCTCTGAAAAGAGAACAATTAATTTAATTAGTTTTGCTGCACGCTGTGTTTAGTCACAATTTCATAGCTACTTTCATACCAGTGGAGTTAATTACCTAGAAAAGTAAAATAAGAAACAGAGAGCGCGCGGCCGAATAGTGAGCGAAAATATACAACAGTTCCATGCAAATTGAAACGTACGTGTATTCATTTCAGTAATGGCGCATAGGGACAATTGCCTGGCGCACGTACACTGCGTTTAGCCCGGTCTGCCTGGGGTCAAGCGCAACAAAATCGCGTTAAGAGCATTATCGAATTACAACTGAAAACTGAACCTCCGGTAATTGATGGCAGTCGTACACAACGATGTGCATAGTCGCGGTTTTAACCAAACTGCGACCGATTTGTTATATAGACCATCTCTGGGATCCGTTTGCAGAGACAATGCAGAGCCATCTTTGGAGCGCAGGTGGAACTAGTACCGAGTGCGTGGTACGAACGTACACCGGCAGAGTGCGGGGATACAAATCCCTCGGAATACCTTCTTGTAATATCTGATGTAACGTTTCCACTTGGTCGTTCAATTCAGCTGCACCGTACAATGACTATTTACAATATTATTTATAACTGATATTGTTGGATGTAAAAGTTATGTTTCACACCTAGAATTTGAAACGTGCTCATGTGATAGTATTTTATCATAAATAATGATGAATTATTACGTCAGAATATAAAAGAAATTTGATAGTAAGTACGACTGCAAACTCTCATCAATGTATTTCGTAGATTAACATACTGTCACTCGCAGTGGCATGCACTAAACATAGTCCAGTTTAGTCGAGCACAGCAAAGTTTAGCCGAGTAGTTGGGAATTTCTAGACGTGTAGAAAATTTATATAAAGATTATATCGCTCCATTGTTAAGGAACATTGTTATTTTCTTACATTTCCGACACTAATTCTTGATGAAAGTTGACATGCCAGACCATGGATATATTTGCAGTCTTTTGTTTATAATTGGTACGAAGTCAACTTATTTCTGGAAATATGAATTCAGGAAATGATACTGGTCGCAGAATTAAAATGATTGACAAAATGTGTCAAAAAAGAATCGAAGTAGAAAATAATCTTTATATTTAATTTTCAGTATTATAAACATGAAACGTGTAATTTCGCCAATATCTCCGGATCAAATTTTCGCAGCATTTCATACTATGTTCCTACTCACTTGGCGTAACTAAACGTGGTGCCCCCAACTTATAAACATTTTAAAACGTGTGTTATTGTGTTGGAAAATTGTTATTTGCACCCTACGAGTTAATAATCAAAAGAAATTTTAAATATATAAAAGTTAATTGACTCCTCTGTCTTTGAGCGCAGTGTACGAAAATGCACAACATTTTTATTAAAATGAATCAATAAAAATGCGCGTTCCAAGTGACGTATCGATCTCTTTTGCTCCAAATGCACCGGAAGTAAAGTAGGCAAACCTCTTTCAATTAATTGTAATCAATTAATTTATGCCTAAAAACAAACTTTTTCGATTAATTGGTAGAAATGAAGCAATTAATTGTTTAATTGAAATAAACAATTTTTTTTCTAAGATAGCAAAATCATGTGTACATTTTTGGCATAATTTAAAGGAAGAGAAAAGTGACTATGAGTAGGGACGGATTGTCTGGAGTATCTTCTCTATCAATTATCTGTACACGTTTAAACATATTTGAGAAGTTATTTATTTTAGATAATTTCCACAGGATTTACACTTCACTAAGTCTTTCGTAAACATCGTAAAATCTTCCCATGTCTTTAGTTTCTCCTGGAGCCATTACATTTCAAATTATAGACTCTCAGTCAAAACGCACTGATTTCACTGGTCTACAAAAATAAACTTTTCACAAGAATGAAAGTAACAGGTTTTATAAGAATTTTTCATACAGGATTCATACATCATTTCAGTTTTTCCCATCAGACAGGATGTTTGTGTGATATTCATTTAAACTTTTTATATTTTTTAATAAATTCAGTAACTAGTTATCCAACTCCAAATGGTACACTACTAGTCCTGACTTACATTCTGACTACTCATTCTGTAATTAGCAAGTTGTAAAGATGATTTTCAGGCATCTTCTGTATCTGGAACATCTCTCGTCTTGCTCCAGCAGTAGTCAGTCAACATTAGAAGTACATTTACCTTTGTACAAAAATCCCATTGTAGAAAATTACTCATAAAAACACTCACAGTGCTCCTTGCTGACAGCCCCAATATTTTCCGGGTGGAAGTCTAGGTCAGAGTCTAAGAAGTGAATTTTCATAAACATGTTACTTTTCATAGTTTTATAAAAATGCAATAGTACAGCCTCTATGTCCGATAATTTTCTGCTTTATGGTTTCCTAGAATATTGTAATATAAATTTGTTAAAGGCTGCCAGGCTGCTTTTTCCAGTGGATTTAAGTTATAAAAATGTTCATCAGCCATTAATGACCGCCTTTGTGGTCCTAAAAAGTATATTCTTTCAGTTTAGCATCACTTATTTAGGGAAATTTCGATTTTAAGTACAAGAATCCATCAGAAAGTAAACTCGTAGCTTTTACGAATTTTTTCATTCCTCCTAATTTAATAGATCATGGGGATAAATGTATTATTCAGGATTCACTGTGTATCGGGATACATGTGGCAATTTTTTGGTCGGGGATATAGAGATTATTTTAATATTTGTCAACCAGAAAAAGCAATCACTTAGATGATCCTTCGGTTCCCTCCAAATCATAGGAATTGCAAATGGCATATAATACGTACCATTTTTCTATCAAGACAAAAGTCTTAACACATAAAACATACATTTGAGTCCCAGGTTTCTTCAAATTCCCCAACTTGACAGCCAAAATGCCAGCCATCTTGACAACCCAATGTTGATAACACTTTTTTGCTAGTGGCATTAAATTGCGCTTCTTGAGTCTTTCAAGTTAGATCTCCACAAATACAGCAAAAATTATTTGCATGGTTCATAGTTTCTTGGTATGATAAAAATACGAAACACTAAAACACATCTTATACTGTACACTTCTTAAAACAAAGGAACGAAATATATCACTAGTGATATTCGTGATAACAACCTCTTTGACACCTCAATATTGACACCCCACAATGCCAGATTAACTGCTCTGAACACGTCAAAACATGAATGAACTTGCACAGTATTGCCTGTTGGTGTTTTAACATGATATTACATTTAATTTTCTTAAATAAAGCTTGAATAAAATAGCTACCGATAAGGTAAATGTTCCTATGACAGGTCAAAGAGATGTTAAAATTAAATTTTAAAAAGTGTCTGTATCAAAAACCTGTGCCTGATGAAAAAAAATGAGTACATATCTGAATTCAGTAAGAAAAAATGCACTAGATTCGCTTATCAGATTCCTTGTTATGAAAACTTTATCAACCAGTGTTATTTATTAAAAGAACACACGTGAATAAAGCAAAGTACATTGTCCAGAGCATTGATTGAAACACTTCTCTTCCGGCGAGACATCGCCCTGTCAACTGGAGACGGCCGGCTTAGGTGTCTAAAGTCATCAAAATAAGCCATTGCAAAGATTTTGACCTGGAGGTCGTAGGGTTTTACTACCGACGGTGGCAGGACTTTCGACAATAGCTAGGTCAAAACTATCCGCTGTTACAGCCGCCGCCGCCGCCGCCTCCGAGGAGAATTCTAGCAGCCGGCTGCCGTAATGGACAATTTTCCTTAGTTTCTCCAATCAACACCAGGCGAATGCGGGAGCAGTACCCTAGCAAACGGACCACGGACTGCCCGCGATCTTACCTTCCTTTTCCCTGTTCTATCCTTACACCTTATTTATACTCACTTACTTACACGTCAATACACTACACTATCACATATGTCGGAAAGACCAATTGGGAAATTAGAGTTTGTCCCGGACGGGTGTTGCCGCGCCAGTGTGGGAGATACGTGGATGGAAAAAACAATCACGATCGCCCAATTTGCCGACGATACAGCCATATTTTCGTCTGGAACTGAGTTAAGAACCCACTAACAGATTTATTAAAGTATGGTAGACAGCTGGGCTGCGAATCTTCAAATCCAACTAAATTCTAACAAAATCTACTGACTAAAATATTTACTTTAAGACCCCACTCTCCCCCATCCCCTCTCACTGAATAACAAATCAATAAAATGGTACCCCCAATTAACCTAGAAATAATTTAGGCTTATACCTTGATACCAAGTTAAATTGGGGAAACCATATAAATGTCAAAGTGATCCAAGCAAAATAAAAGTAGAGCAACTACGACCTATAATTTACAGAAACAGTCTAATTTATTATAAATCAGCCATAGCAATTTACAAGACAATTTTAAGATCATTAGTGTTGTACGCCAACCCAATTTGGATCAATTCTGTTAAAACTAACATTCATAAACTACAAGTCCTGTAAAATGAATTCTTAAGAATAGTTGCTCATGACCCTCGGTCCGTATCTAACCATCAACTCCACAACGAATTTAATTTGGAAGTAATTGAACAATACATCACATATCTGTCCACCAATTTTTATCATAGGCTATCTCAAATCCCAGCCCTATCACCTTTCAAACTTGCTGAGAACCCGAATTTCTAAACACGAATCAAAAACAAATATCCTTATCACATATTCTCAAAAAATTGCAGATTTACATCCAGACTGAGGAAAGGGATTTCCTCCCCCTTGTAATAGCAAGTAAGATTTATATTTAAGATTAGGACATAAGTCAGTAAATACATATGTATAGTTATATTAACGGATCTATGTATAATTCTTCAAAAATTAATAAATAAAAGAAGAAAAACCCCGCTAGTCGGCTTGTAAGACGTCTCCAGATCTTCCATCAAGCGGGGGAAGATCATCTCCATCTGCCAAGGGAAAAAACACGCGCTACACTTACAAAACTAAAGACCTTAGCAGTTGACGCGCCCGGAAACGCTAACAATCAATCAATCAATCAACCCAATAAGAACAACGTTAAGGAATGGGCTCAGAAGAGCCGAAAAGTCAAAAGCGGTTTCACGACATATTTTTAGAACTGAAGTATTATTTAACAAAAAACAATTTCGAAAACGTTTTGAATCAAATAAAGAAGAGCGGCAATAATCTCATGTAACATTTTCAGCGCATATTCTTTTGGTGAGTATATACTTTGTTACTATTGAATCAAATTCTCATACGGGTGGGAATCCCCTACATTTTAAGGGGACCAGGTCGAGGCTAGCTCGAAGGCAAGCTCGTTTTCTCTTTCAATACAATGTTGTTTTTTGCTTTAAAAGAAATAGACATTTTTTTCCATAACATAAATATTGCACATTTTCATAACATCGACATCATAAAAGTACTTCTTCATTCTGTCGTAATACTCCCGCAGATGTCGCTTTTCAAAATAATTCTCGATAACGAGCCATTGTGTTTTTACAAAATTGTTGGAATGTTATGTACAGTGTATGTATTAAACAGAATAAACATTATAACTGAAAACATACATTGCTGAGGTAAGTTTAGAAAATTACTCTAAAAATCTTCCTGGCTTATTTGCTCGCCAGTAAACAACAAAATATAATTTGCGTTTTCGATTCTGAAAGTAAATTTCTTTTTAAAACTTGAGGAGCGTTCTAACTCCATAAACACATAATTATAGTTGGAGTTTTTCCTTCCAAAACGCTTCAATTTCTTGCGTTTACTTTTGCGTATTCACTAACAGTTATTTAGTTTTGTTCTTATTTTATATCTTCAATAAGGAATATTTTTAGTAAAACCTTTTTAGACTGTCTTGCAGAACTTTGTTAACGACTTCCGAAAAATATTTTGAACATATTTAGTACGTGCACAGCTCACTATATGCTTTCATACTATCATAGCACTTTCTCAACTGGAATTACTGAATAGTTCCGGATGCGAATCCTGAAGTGTGTGCTCGGCTTTATTCCATTTGCATTCTGTTTATCATAGATTGTCTTTTTCTTGATATGACCTGTACTTCTTCACACCAAAACAGGGCAAAAACGGAAAAGAATCTGTTTGTTGTTGAGTCTGTAGGTCAGTTTGGATAGTGACTTAATGCATTTTTAACTCCCAATCTAAAATGTAACGTTTATCATACATTCACATACTTTTAAATTGAAATAATTTGACTTCGATGAAATCATCGTAAAAAACGGTGCTATGAACTCTAAGACATTTTAAGTACTTAAAGTACGTGCTAATGACGTTAAATAATCTATGAAGAGTTTCTATTTCCAAGAAAATTAGTCTATTGTTTTCCGCTTCAGTTTAATTGTAATCGATTAATTTGGAACAAAAAATATCATTTATTTAAACAATGTATTGCTTCCAATTAATTAATTCATAAACGTTTTCGATTAATTGTTGCTATCAACAACCGGAGGGAAACTAGCCGTAAGTAAAGCAAGGACACAAACACACACTCGCGCGCGCAAATTATCCAGTTACTACATGTAGAATATGAGAAAATACATTATAAATTTCCGATCATACATTCATACTTTATAATTTCTATTTCTTTGCACATACATTATATATTTTCTGGTGCGGTCACTTTTAATACAAGTTAAGCTCATAAGAGACAGTTGATGAGGAATGCTGTTAAGAAAAGAATCACAGTTTTCAAAGAATGAAACATTTCTCTAATGCAAAATAATAAATATAGCGGGAAGTATTCTACGCAGTTATTTAAATACTCTAAGAATCACTATTCTCTGGCGAAATCAAGGAGTAATTACCCTGAGTCAACCATGTTTTAAGCAATTTTCTCAATACACCTTTTTCCTAAATATTTATTGCAGAATACTAAATTATCTCATAAAACCTTAGTTTCATTTTGCAATCTTGAAGAAAACGTGAAATCTCTCTGTTCAAAATGAGGAATAGAGGAAAACGTAAATATCTACTGAAAGTTTTGTAATTTAACATAAAAAGTAGGAGCTGGGAATCCAGGTTGCAGGAAACGTTTTAACGAGTGCAGAAAAAGAAGTCGTAAATTATCATTTCATCTATTCAATACGGTATTGTTTACGTCTTATTCATAAATAACCGCAAAAGTACTACATCACGTAGCCTGAAAGCGTCCTATAGGTAATGTCCGCGGTCAATAGGCTAATATTAGTCTGGGAAAGGAACACTGAAGATTATGGATATTTTTTACTAATATGCAATGTGATTCGTGTGGTTGTTTTATAATTTTCTTAGCATTATCTAAAATGAAGAAAATAATTTGACAGTAATACTTTCTGAATGATACTATTGTTTCCCCTAGTCGGGATGGGAACAATATACTTTAACACAAACTTAGTGACGTTTCGTGTTTCTGAAACATCTTTTAAGTTTCGAAATAATGCATTTAGTTTGACCATTTCTTTACGACATTCGAACACTAGCCTCAGAACATGACCCTTAAAACAGGCTCTAGTAGTATGAGAGAGACTCGTAAGAAAAGTAGAAAATAATTTTAACTCAGAAAAAATCGAAATTTTATTGCGCCACGCCTATCAGCAGGCGCATTTTCTTTTTCATTCGCATTCACTTATCTGGTCAACACGTTGTACACACTATACAACTTTTCGAACGCGAATGTCTTTAAAATTTAATATTATTAATAAATTTTATCTAATTTCTACTTACAATCATTAAATAACCTACAGTTGTAAAAAATTAATGAATGTTTTTGGAAATAGCAGAGCTTCGACTCAGACCAGATCGACAGGGTTTTGTTTGGAAAAAGTCGTACGTATCGTTTAGACGCTAGTGTTGTTAAAATACACCAGACGGACAGAAGGACGTTTTAAAAAAACACTTTTGGCGTATCAAGGAACCCCAAAACGTGAATTTCCATTGAAATCTCGAAATCGATTTCTCAGGGCATTACATAACTTTCTCGACACCACGCGTATTACTCCGTACATAGGTACGTATACCAGAAAGTAAAAATATTATCAACAATAACAGATACAGTTCAAATTATATTATAAAGGTAAGTTCAAAAATATTAAAATTACGAATAACTCAAAATTATAGGTCGAAGAAAATAAGCTAGTTATGAAACGAATTTGCCTTCGTTTGGCTATGTACGCTTCCTTTTGAATGTGTTTACTGTAAGTGTCAATGGTCTTTACATGAAGGATAGCAACATTTCTGCAACTATCATGAACAAGTTTCCAAATATTTAAAATACATTTCATAAAATAATTTCATTCTGTATTACACATGTTCATTGTGTTATGTTGACTAAATAATGTGATTTTAAGGTATTTTATTCTTTTCGGCTTCGCTTGTTCTTGGAATAAGGAAATAATTAAAGTAAGCTGAGTGTATCTGTTTCTCACTAGCAGGTAGTAATATCTAAAAATTTAGTAGTGAAACGAAAAATCAGACACATTCTGCATATGAAAAATTTAAGTAATACAATTTTGTATATAGTGATAACACTTGTTTAGAAATGGAGAAAGAGCATACTTAATTAAGAAGAACAACTATTTGAATTAATTATGGTAATACTAAACCGCATGTAAAAATGTGTGGTTTATATTTAGCATATCATATACGTAAATTAAATTAGTGCTATTTAGCAATTTAGATAATGTTCGTCCCCAAAACTTGTTCCAAAAGTTGAGCAGATAGCACGAAGATGTATGCACATTAATATTTCAACTTTCATCGACCTAAACGTCTTTTTAGTAACCTAAGTTAAAGGGACATTTGTACTTGTTCATGGGCCGTGAAATTTCATTCTTTTCCGGAACCAATTAGATACGGACTTCAAACTCCCGCTGAGTCGTGAAAAAGCAATGACTGCTCAACTTTCCAGCGCCACCCACCAGCTCTGGATCGGCGTGACCGTCCAAAAGCTCAAGGACGTTGACGAAGAAGAAGATCAGGAAAGGAGAGCGTCGAGACACGACACGGCGCCACCTACAGGCCAAGGAGATAACTTCGCCCGCGTCATCGCCAGTGAACGAGCGTGCACTCCTGCCATTGCTTGGCCTCCCTATTTCTTGTGCTTCGTCATTACCTGCCGTAAGTCGAAACCGATCCTTAGATTTTCATGACACGACAAAAATAGATTCAACTGAATGAATTTTTGATTGACTTTTTCGTGTTTCCGGGCGCGTCAACTGCTTCGGTCATTAGTCCCGTTAGTGTAGTGCATGATTTTATCGGGAGATGGCGGTGATTTTCCCCTCGCTGGATGGCGAGATCCGGCACCGACCTACCGTCGGATAGTGGGGTTTCCCCCTAAACAGGATTCTTCCACCAGCGGGGCACCGCCCCAGCCGAGACAAGCTCTAAGCTACCGACCGGTCTCCCGAAGTATGTGATAGTGTAGTGCATGCTATTGTAAGTGAGTGTGTAAGGGGAGAGGATAGGACAAGGAAGGGGAAGGACAGATCGCACGCGGTCCGTGGCCCGTTTGGTAGGGTTTGATTGATTGATTGAATTTTTCGTGTTTCTGGGCGCGTCAACTGCTTTGGTCATTAGTCCCGTTAGTGTAGTGCGTGCTTTTTCTCGGGAAATGGCGGTGATCTTCCCCCGATAGATGGCGAGATCCGGCACCGACCTACCGTCAGCTAGTGGGGTTTCCCCTAACCAAGACTCTCCCACGAGCGGGGCACCGCCCCAGCCGGTACAAGCTCTAAGCTCCCGACCGATCTCCCGGAATATGTGGTAGTGTAGTGCACGTTAGTGTAAGTGTGTGTTTAAGGGGAGAGGATAGGACAAGGAAGAGGAAGGACAGATCGCGCGCGGTCCGTGGCCAGTTTGGGACGGTACTGCTCTGGCATTCGCCTGGTATTGATCGGAGAAACCACGGGAAACTACCGATGAGAGCAGCCGGCCGCTAGAATTTTCCTCCAGACAGCAACTGAATTCGACCTAGCTGAAAAGCTAGTGTCGAAAATCCTGCCGCCGGCAGAACTCGAACCTAGGACCTCCAGGTCAGAGGAGCTGAACTGAATAAATATGTCATAGTGAAGTGGGCGTTTTGATGAAGATACACCATCTCTAAATATGGTAAACATCCTACGACACGTTCAGAGAAGTGGAATTTTTTGCCGTAATTCAGAAAAGGTCGCAGACAAATCAACTAGTTTTCCAGAGTTCGCGGACGCTGCTCCAGTGTAATTCACGCGTGGTTTAAAAGTGAGAGTTGACGTACCGAGGTGACGTCACGTCATTGCATACTTGGCATTGCCCATGGTAGCCTTTGGAGAAGACAGTTGACAGTTATATCCTCAAAAGCGATATTAAATTCCCATTCACTCTTACTAAAACAAAAAATATATTCATTAACAGGAAATTTATTAGTGATATTTAAAATTGTCTATTGAGAGTAAAATTAAATCGAAAGGGTTATCTTTTAGAAATCATATTTACTTTAGAATTCAATAATTGCATTAAATTCCTACATTCAGGTTAGGATGTTTCAAAAAGATCTTGTTTGTTAAAAGAGCTATTCATCAACAAGATGACTTGATAGTTTATTTAACATTTTCCTACTCACAAGAAATAACAATTATTTAAAAACAACACAAAACGAAACTAAGGAATAAATCGCCCAATCATTCTCCTGCCTAACGGCAGAAAGGAGAATATTTAAAGATAATAAAAATGATATAACTCAATTTTTCGATCAGTAGAACTGAAATATGACTTTAAGAATATTATAGAAAAGTAAAAACTGGTTCTATATGCAAATTATCTTTGCAAAAACTGCAATAGTTTTTAAGAAAATGTCCTTAGAGTGTTTCAGAAATCGCATAATTTTAAGCACATTTTTTCACAAAGGTTTTCAAAAAGATTCAGCAGAAATAATTTAAAGCACTTGAAATTACAAATGTAATAATGCTTCAAAATGTCTGTACCATAAATATTAACAATGTAGGATATACTAGCATACCCGTGCGAGAACTCTCGCAAGTGAAACCCCACCATGTTCCCTATTTTTCCATTTCCATATTAAGCCTGTAATTTTTCTTTTAGTTCAAGGCCCTCTTATCCTCCGTCATGTTCTACATGTCTCCTTGTAATTGGAAACAATACAATACACTCCAAACAAACTATTCTTTTTTAAAGTTAGTACCGAGCAGAGAGGTATACCCGTTTAATTCATTCACGTAGAATATCAGGTAATTCGTTTAATTTCTCATACAGTTGCAGATTCTACAAAGTCTGAACAGATGGGGTAGAATCGAGAAGCGTCGAACCAGCAAACATGTAATACAATGTTCAGAAAGATCTCATCCTGTAGATTGCGGTGTGGGGAACGTTTCTTTGAAACTGTTCTTTAAACAAATCCTTCATAATTTTAAAATCAAAGTCAATTCGTCACGTCTCTATGAAATTCTCTTTTTTCAGAGACCTCATTTATAAAGATTGGTTGCGTGTGAGGGTCGTTAAAGATGTGTGTTGTAACAGCACAGAGCTTTAAGCTACAGTGGAGTTGATTTTATTATACCAAAAAGGTCGTTGATCAACGGAAAAATGAAATTAATTTCCAATTCACGCCTTTGTTACGCAAAACGCCGAGAAGCATTGCTGTCAGGAATTCGACACGGACAAGGAAAACTGTGCGTTACCAGGCTGCTAATCTGAGCAGGTAGTCGGCCGAGACCTTTTGTAAGTGACTAGGTGGCCTTGACGTCATCAGATAAGCATACGAGCGGGTGTACGATGCTGCGTCACGGGCCAATACAGGAAGGCGCCGCCTGAGGGCACTAGCAACCGGGTAGGGCCAAAGTCACGGGACCTTCCATCGGGTACGTGATTGGCAGGGGTGCGACCGCGTCATATGCACGGAGGAGGGTCCGCGGAGCCCTTAAATACAAAATACCGCAGTTCTCCAGACTTTTTGAATTTTGAAATTTTCGTCAAGCGTCTCGCCTTTTAAAATTTTCGTCAAGCTTCTTGCATTATGAAAATTTTATTGAGCTCCTTGTTCTCATTGAAATTTTCACCGAGTTTCTTCTCAAAAGTTTTACCGAATCGATTTGACTAAAGTTTATCGAGCATCGATTAAATAATGCTTGCTTTAATCGGCCGCTGTGTTTCCCGTGAACGCGGTCGTCCAGCCGCTCTAATAGAAACGTAGTCGACCGCAGAGGACACGTGACGTCTCCCTGTTCTCACGTGTAGGCGCCACCTCATTGCCGGAGAACACGCGTGAGGCCGCTGCGCCCACGTGAATCTGCGGGAGTCTGGACACGTGGACATGCCTGCGCCGAGGATCAACCGATCCCTGCCATCCTTCTGGACCTCACCACCTCCACAGCATCATCACCAAGATAAACAATGCGATGAGATCACCACGAGGGCCAATTTTTGTAAACAGTGAGCGAGAGAATTTATGCATGAAAAAACGAATTCAAATGTTAATTAGTTAGTAAGTCATAGATGTCTATTAAATTAATGTCAACCAATGCGGTTCGTCACTTGTAGCCCGGTTAGCAATCCCTTGCATGCATACGTCCCCTCTCCCCATCAAAATTTCAGAGTTCAAAAGCAACGTCTGCCGACTGGTGGTCGGGTAAGCGCCATTGCAGCGAGGTAGATCGAAACGTCGGGTCACGGGATACGGGAAATAATATAGGAGACGATTTCAAAACCATTATACTTGTATTCAAGGACTTGTGTTCCCAATTGCAATAATGTATCTAAACGCTCCTATTATAAATATTAACGTCGTGAGAAATATTTAAAAAAAATATATTTGTGTAATTTTTGAAAAATCAAAAGAAAATATCGAAATTGCGAAAATGACATGTTATTTAGCATTTTGCACTGTTATTCAGCATTTGGCAAAATTGTGCATGGCACTGAAGATCGGACTTTGAAAATCAGATTTCATTAAAAAATATCTACCTTTAATACTGTAGTTGCAAGAAACGGAAAATGTTTGAACTTTTGTTATTTTCACACATTCAGAGAATTCAACGAGAAAAGGTATAGCTCTTTTCGTTCTATATGAGAAAAGGTTTTACCAAAAAATTCATAGCAACTTTTTAGAAATTTTTCATTATGTGTTTGGGGCCTAATGTTTTGTATTCCCCCAAATCGAAATATCTGTTTCAAATTCAAGGAGCTGTGATATCAGCCATATCGAACAGGGAATATCAATTCTCATGGAAATCTTGCCTACGGTTTAGCCGCAAACATTGTTACATGTGGAACACATGTTACGCTGTCAATCAATTTTTCGGAATCAAGAACTCACAAACGTGAGTTCTGCCTATGTTAGGGGATTTACTACGTATTGGAATAATATTTATTCACATTTTCGGTATCAGGGCCCTACAGTATGTGTTTTCTGTCAAAAAATCGCCGTTTTTGACGCAGCATTACCATGGGTTCTTTAAACTACGTATGTAGTATCCGAGAAAGTAAATAATATAATTAAAATAGGGCCATGTTCAATTTTTTGAAAATACCAGTAGTGTTTGCGCAATCATTGTTTGAAGTGAAGGTAATTGATACACTAAAATTTTCAAAACAGCTCCAATTTCTTAAAATTGTTTCTTCGTTTTCATGAAAAGACTCATTTTTGTTGATCTCTCTGAATATTCGAAAATTACAGAAGTGAAAAATAATCCAAGAAAGCATGTGCTGTTGTACTACAACTAGCTTTATCTTCATTACCTCGTGATAGGGAGTGCTAAAGAAGGTTTGCAATTATATGAAACTTGTCGTTTTTCTACACCCTTACGTTCATGATTAGAATGTTTGAATGATAAGAATATCAAGTATGTACTATCTCGTCCGTTCCATCGTTTAGGTAAGCGAGATGACTTTCGATTCACCTCGATCTGCTGGGGGGGGGGGGGAAGACATTTCCTTCTCCGAATCATTTTATGAAAAAATATGAAATTACTTTCCATGAAAATAATAATTTCAAAATTGTTTAAAGAATCTGAGACGCCAACAAACTAGTGATTTAATTTCTGATTGAATAGTATATACGTTGTAGTAAGAGTAGTAATGGACCTGCGGAAACTGTTATATGCCCTCACTACACATTTCAATTGAATTATGTTCCGTGAGGTTTCTTTTTAAGTCAGGGCGAGGGGTGAATGTCGCGCTGGTCAGGGCAGTAAGGGACCCTGTTGAGTTCAGTAAGTTGAGTCTGCCTGAGAGAGACTCACGTTCGCGCTACTAGACTAAGTTTGAGATCTGTGCTTGCTGAATTTCCGAAATTCCACCCAGGGAAAATACTTTTGAGGCTGAAAGTATTCTTGCTGGTTGAAGTAGTATTATAATAAAAAAAATACTACGAAACAGATACAAATAATGCCAGGAAGTACGTCCTCCTGCAGTACCACTAGTTGGTCTTCTCGTCACACTGTTCCACGTAGTAATATAAAAAAATCATATTCAATTACACAAAACGGAAAAAAATAAAAATTCACTAGGCAAACAAATACTCTAGAAGCTATAGACAGAAGTAAAAATAAATAAGATCATTAAGATTAAGTAAAAATAAAATTATAAGTTATGCACAGAAGTAAAGGTAAAATAATTATAATTTACATTATTTTCAGCAGAGGAAGTAGTTTTCTCCATTGCCAATTTTCTTTTTAAAACACTTTCAGGTGAATCAGTGGTAGTACTACTTCATGGTCATTTACAGGTAAATTAACTATCATGGTAACCTTCATTACCATCAATTTTTGACGCTTTAATATATTGTTTGCCTCGAAATGAACGTTTCTTAAAACCACTTTTACTTGTCACAATTATCTCGAAAGAAGCAAACTTCAACGCACGCCAAACACAATCGGTCAACTCCGCCATCAAAAGTAGACAAAACAGCTTCCAAAAATAGTCATGGAATTGAAAGCTTTGCACTGCAAACAACATTAAAGAATGAACTTTTCTTTACTTTTTAGTGAAATCCATGGTCTTCTAGATAAATTCACTCAAATGGTATACCGTTCATGAGAGACTCGTAACCAAAACGACTGCCATATTGACAAATGCACATGAAGGAACCAAGTAACTAAAAATATGTCTAAAGATTGATTTTCACAATGATGTATACTTCATTTTATGTCGAAAAAGCTAAATATTTCGAAAATATTATATCCCCAAAACGTCAAAAATTCACATTTTTGCTTTATGACTCCCCTGAAATGATGGACAGTTTTCAAAATTATGGCATTCAATTTACGGCATCATGTCTACCTAATTGTACACCATCAGAATGATCACCACAACCGTTTTGTTACAACTTGTTCAACACGTTTACAAAAGGACAAACGACTCATAAATCATTGTTACAATTGAGTTAAACCATAATAATATCAGTTGTAGCAGAACAACATTCCTCAGATATATCCTAGCGGCTTGCCGGCATCATCTCGACCTCCTGAAGTGTACATATTCCACAGTCAGTTTGAACGCGATCTCCCACCCGCCATTTCTGTGTTTAACCACAGGTAATTAAAGTTACGAGGGGAATTGTTGCGACCGACTTCCACGAACCGTTCACCGGAGTAAGTGCCACGTTGGAAAGGAGGCGACGTCCTCAAGGTCGCGAGAACGGGAGTAGCGACGGGCCATGGCAGCGGCGGGGATGACTCCGACAATGACGCCAAAGCGACTGCGATGGTGGTGACGGCGGAGACGAAGACAACGACGATGAACAGCTGCGCAGGCTCAGTGGCAACTTAGTTGCCTCTGCTGCAATGTTGACCGGGAGATACGAGGGCCACCGGAGGCGCATTTTCGTCCCTAGCTACTCAGCTAAGTCGAGTTAAATCACTGGAGGAGAATTTTAGGTAACGGCGTCTCTGGTGAGTAGTTTTATCGTGGTTTCTCCGATCCATGGAGGCGGATGACGGACCTTAACAAAAGATGAACGACGCTTGCGATCTTTCCTTCCTCGTGCTTATTCTTTCCTCTCTCCTTACACCCACACACAGATATGCTATATGCATTATACTACCACAGTAGTGACAGATTAGTCGGGCACTTAGAGTTTGCCGAGTCTGGGGTGGTATCCAGTTGGATCTCATGGTGGAGAAATACCGTTACATCCCGAGATACAACATTCACTACATTTACAGGACAAATGACCTCAGTAGTTGACGCTTCCGGAAACTCTACATACCCACGACGATGATGATCACGTTATGATGACGACGCCGCCAACAACTTTAACTATAATGTCAATAGAAAGTCGACAATGAAAGTCTACATCAAAGAAAACAACAGAAACATGGCAGCAGTGACAACGCTGATAACACAGCAACGACGGCTACAATAACTATACTTCGATTTTTCTAACGTGGCGGCTGAGGGTAGTCTCTCCAAGATAGAATTCGGCACGACTTTTTGCGTTTTTTTTGTTCCTGCCACAAGATGTCGCATGATCGCGACCGCATCAAGCAGTGCTGCAGATCAAATAATTCTAGCGGCAGGACTGAGAATGACTCAAAAATCGTGCCGAATTCCATCTTGGAGATAATACCCTCAGCCGCCACGTTAGAAAAATCCAAGTATATGACGAACCTGAAGTTGAAGACGTACACAACGTCGTTGGGGATAGTAGTGCAGAGCGTTTGAGTTGAAAATACGATATTTAAGGACAAAACTAACATGCGAAGGCTTAATAACGGCACACTGATAAGTAAACACGAGAATATTTTAGCCAACCAATTTTTTTAAAAAAATTATTAAATTATAAGAGTCACTTATCACCTCGAGTGATCTATAGAACTCGATATTTGAAGGAGCTGATATTCTAACTTTCTTCACGTTTGACCCCAAAACCACATTTACAAGCAGATTGAGAATGGAGGGAAGTTTACATAGTAAATCGTAACTATAACATGCCCATATCAACGGATTCAAAAATAGATGAAATAGATAATCTATTTCAAGTTTCAATCAAAATCCAGTATTTTATACTACGGTGGTGAGCCTTAAATAGTTCTTCAAATAATGTTGGATCATCATTGCCTACTCTCCTCTATTCAATGGTACGTCATCCTGCCTGGTCGACAATCTACCAACAATGGTGACAAATTCAAATAAATATCTGTTAGTTATTCTGCAGCTTGTCCTAAAACAGTAATCTCCTTAATTACTTAAAAATAATAATAAATAGTTTTAAATACAATAACCCCGAAATATAATGACGAATAAAAAAGATGGAGACTAGTCGCTAAGTTTCAGAAGAGAACAAGGAGAGCATCAATGTCGTTTTCCTCAAATTCATCGTGCAGTTCAAAATCTTGAATATTGATAAAACAGAGGCTACAAGACAATACTATGAGGGTAAAAGACGCTATCCCCCGAATTCAGTGTTCGGTAGTTTCGCTTGGTGATAATAAATTCTCGATGATAAAGACAGGAAGAAAGACTCGGATAATTGATGCAGTGTGAAGATATAAAGTGATAGAGAATGAGAAGAAGGAAGGAGAGAGAGAGAGAGAGAGAGAGAGAGAGAGAGAGAGAGAGAGAAAAGAGAAATAAAGAACGAGAAACAGGCGTTAATAACCGGACAGCTTAACCATTTTCCGTGGAGTCAGTCTAGTTAAGTAGCTCGAGACGCCGAGGGTCCCTGGATGGATGAGTATCAAGGAAGGAAGCCCGGCTGCTAGCGGCGCCGAGCCCCTCGCCGCGGCCGATAGGAATCATATATATTATTTTCGTTAAAACCGTGAATTTGTTGTCCCTCCTTCTCGGCTCATAGTGAACGGATTTTAACAAATGAGGTACCAAAAAAAAGATAAAAATATCAGGAATGGAGGTCACTAAATATTGCAAATCACGAAGATTTTCGTTATTAATAAAATGCTAGGAAACTTTAGTGGCCAACGTGTATTTCTACATGTGGCTGGAAGCGGAAAGCATCCCTATTGTGCATTTCGTTAAGACGATTGTGTGAACAATTTATTAATTGTATTGTAAGTATTCAACGTAATTTTGTATATAGTCTTATATATATATATATATATATATATATATATATATATATATATATATATTTAATGTGTTATCTACGGAATTACATAATACGTCTAATAATCTGATTATACACTATATAGAAGTTTATACACTGTTCGCTTTTTCAGGTTTTTATTTAATTGGAGTACAGAACTACTAAGGCTATTATTATTGACTGTAAGTATACGTCCAAGCATAGCAGTTACACATGATGTAATAGGTCTCTATATATATAATCTGTATTGCTATATTTATCACTCCTGGTCAATTTCCATGTATATTGTGATTAATTATTTAAAATATTCACAGGCAGAGTTGTTAATTACAATATATACTCGCTGCACCTGCATTTGGACAATTATTTGCTGTACACTCCATTGCAAGGTATTATTAGTGGATGTTTTGATTAATGCTACTAATTTGATAAATATATTCAATATATATCTCATTTGTGTTATTTTAATTTGGTAGTGGGAGTATTAGAATGCCGAGGAAACGAACCCTGACAATGCGATGGGATGCCAGGCGGAGCAAAACCCAGAGACTGGTACAAACTGATGAAACCAGTCCACAGCCTGCTGACAAGGTTGTAGTGTCCAGACAGCAGCAGAGACTCCGCTCAGTGGATTACAGTAAATGTGTAACGTATGAAATTGCACGCAAGTTACAAAATGGTACTGAAGTAGCCATTCACTTCGCTGGGTCCATGACCATTTACTGTATGCATTGTAGAGCAAAATTATTTCCAGGAGAATTTAGAAATAGTTCATCATCAATGTTCTGTCACAATGGGAAAATAATTTTGTCTCTCATAGAGTGTCCCAGTCGTTTAAAACATTTAATACTAGGAAATGAATATATTAATTTCTTAGAAAATATTCGACGGTACAACAATTCTTGCTTTTGCTTCAGTACATGTTAACAGGGCAAACTTTGCTGCACGCGGACCATATTGTTTCAAAATTCATGGTCAAATTTATCGTGTAGCTCGCAGTTTGCTTCCAGCAGAGGACTCTCAGCCCTCCTATACTGGATTATATTTGATTGATTCTTGCGAAGCACTTCAACATAGAATGTCAAGGAAGGAAAATGATCCATGTGAAGCTTCTGTAATGGAAAGGCTTCAAAACATGTTACAGGTATAAATCCATATGCACAATTATTTTCCTTTGTTAAAAATATGACTCTAGATGTTCAAAACAAACAACTGATATTTTCTACAAATAATGCATTTGGTAGGCGTAGATATAATCTACCTACAGGTGATGAGATAGCGGCTGCCTTTGTTACTGATGATGGAGCACCACCGGGGAAAGTGGATTTTGCAATTCATGTTCGGAGTAGTGACCAATTCATTACTATGTCGTCCTTAAATCCTCATTGTGACCCAATGTGTTACCCTCTTCTGTTCCCATGTGGAGATAGAGGATGGAAACCTGGAATGAATCATGTGGATATTTATAGAACTAGAGTTAATAACAGTATAACTCAATTACAGTATTATTGTTATCGACTGGCTGTTAGAGATGAATTCAATTTATTGCATACCTCTGGTAAGTTATTCCAGCAGTATGTTGTTGATGCATATGTCAAAGTAGAAGGATCGCGGATTGCATACATTAAAACTCATCAAAAAGAATTCAGAGCAGAATCTTACAAAGGGTTAACGGACTTTTTACATAGCAATGCACAGCTTAGGGGAATGAATGCAGGGATACCCGTAATTCTTCCATCATCTTTTATTGGTAGTCCACGAAATATGCAACAGAATTACCAGGATGCAATGTCAATAGTAGCGCGTTTTGGAAAACCTGATATTTTTTTGACTTTCACAGCTAATCCAAGATGGAAAGAAATTCAAGATTCTTTGAACAGGCAAGAAAAGATAGAAAATAGACCAGATTTAACATGTAGAGTTTTCTACTTGAAACTCAAAGAACTGCTAGCAGATTTACATGACAGGCATGTCCTAGGAATAGTGACTGTGTATGTTGATGTGATCGAATTTCAGAAACGAGGGTTACCACATGCTCACATGTTGCTTATATTCAGGTCTGAAGATAAAGTCCGGGAACCTGTAGATGTTGACTCCATTGTGTCAGCAGAAATACCAGATGTAACAGAGAACTCAGAATTACACAATATAATAAAACGATGTAGGGTGCATGGCCCTTGTGGTGAGATCAATCTAAATGCTCCTTGCATGGAAGATGGAAAATGCACAAAAAAATTTCCAAAAGCTTTTTGCGAGGAAACAAAAGTGAATGTGGATGGCTATCCGCTGTACCGTCGAAGGAATAATAGAAGAACTTTGAACCTCAGAAATGTAGAAATAGATAATCATTGGATAGTACCATATAACCCGTATTTTACATTAAAATTTGAAGCACACATTAATGTGGAAATTTGTTCCTCTGTGAAGTCTGTGAAGTACATTTATAAATACATTTATAAGGGTCATGATGCAGCTGCAATACAGATTCAAAACGGTGAACTTGATCAAGGAACTTTACATGTCAATGAACCAACTATTTATTTAAATGTCAGGTATGTCAGTCCACCAGAAGCAATCTGGCGATTGCATGAAAGACATATGCAAAATAAGTCGCACACTATTGAAATATTGTCTGTTCATTTGCCTGACGAAGAGATGATATATTTCATTGCTGGGCAAGAAACTGAAGCTGTTGAAAGAGCGTTGTCATGAAAAACAAAATTAACAGCATTTTTTGAGTTACGCAAATCAGAAGAACATGCACGCAGTTATATATATTCAGGAATTCCAGAGCATTATGTGTGGAAGAGAAGCATATGGGCACGTCGAAAAAGGACCACTCGATGCATTGGACGGATGTTCACTGTTAATCCTCTGGATCGAGAGAGGTACTATTTGAGACTTTCGTTATTGCATGTCAGGGGTCCTCAGTAATATGAGGACATGCGAACCGTTAATGGGACTTTATTACCTACATTTCACAGTGCAGCGCAAAAGCTCAAATTACTTGATTTTGGTGCAGAATGTTTTCAGTGTTTGAGTGAAGCACAGTGGCATCAAATGCCAAAGCAGTTAAGATTATTGTTCGCAATTATATGTGTATTTGGTATGCCAGATAGCCCGTTTCAATTATGGGATTCGTTTAAAGAATGCTTATCTGAAGATTATGATAAAAATCTCTCTTTAGACATGGCTCTCTCGGACATAGAGAGCTTCTTGAAAGAACACGGATCATGTTGCAAAAAACTAGGTTTGCCAGAACCAGCAAGTGTATACCATGAGAAAAACACATTACCTTCCTTCAATAGTTCTGAAGAAAAGGAGAGATGATTGCAAGCAATTGGTATGTTAAATCAGGAACAGAAATGTATTTTACTAGAAATTTTGGGTTCTGTTGAGAATAACAAAAGAAAACATTTTTTTATTGATGGCCCTGGTGGAACTGGAAAAACATTTGTGTACAAAACATTATGTTGGATTTTGCGAGGTCAAAATAAAATTGTTTTACCAGTTGCATGGACTGGTATTGCAGCAAATCTAATAGAAGGTGGTAGAACAGCCCATTCGCTTTTGAAATTTCCTGTTCAGATTGTTGAAACATCAGTTTCAAATATCAGGTAAAATTCAAATGATGCCAAAATTATCCGGGAAAGTTCACCAATAATATGGGGTGAAGTTTCCATGGTTCCAAAAGAAGCATTGGGTGTTCTCGATAAACTTCTGAAAGACTTGACTGGATCACACTGCGTTTTTGGAGGAAAGACAGTTGTATTTGGTGGCGATTTTAGACAAGTTTTGCCTGTTGTAAGAAACGGAAGTCGTTCCGATGTTGTCCAGTCCTGTGTCAAGCACAGCCCGCTTTGGAAATATGTTCACAGACGTAAGTTAATTCAAAATATGAGAGCAAATGATGATTCCCAATTTTGTGAGTGGCTCCTGAAATTAGGAAATAGTGAACTCACTGCAGATAGTCCGTTAAATCCGCTTTCTGTGAACATTCCTGAACAATGCTTCTGTGAGAAAAATGATCTCATCAAACAGGTGTTTACTACAAACATAATAAATGGTAGCAATATTAAAGATTTCACTGATAAGGCAATACTGTGCCCAAAAAATGAAGATTGTTCAGAGATCAATGAGCAAATACTAGAAAAGTTTATAGAAGGAGAAACTAAAACATATTACAGCAGTGATTCTGTGGTATGTGATCACGGACAGGATCAACAGTTATATCGAGTTGAGTTCCTGAATACCTTATGTCCGTCGGGCTTACCCCCTCACAAGTTACATTTAAAGCCGAATGCAATTGTAATGTTGGTGAGGAATTTGAATCCCAAGAATTGTTTGATGAATGGAGCAAAATTAATTGTAAAGACATTAAATGAAAATAGCATTACAGCAGAGCTCATTGGTACAGGCACATTAGTAATACTACCTAGGATTGTTTTATGTCCATCGGATCCAACAATGCCTTTCCAACTTCGTCGAAAACAGTTCCCCATTAAGTTAGCTTTTGCAATGACGATAAATAAAGCACAGGGACAAACGTTAAGTAAAGTTGGAATTTTCTTACGAGACCCAGTATTTTCCCATGGGCAGCTCTATGTTGCATTATCAAGGCGTAAAAAATTTGAAGATATCAAACTATGCATTAGTGAAAACAGTCAACAGAAAGTAAGAGAAAATTCCATAGCAACTAATAACGTAGTATACAAAGAAGTATTATAAATTAATTTCCAAATACTAGCCTTCAGTTTTTCGCGTGACAAAAAAAAACATGCATAATCTTTGGATCCTAACTAGAAAGAACCAATCTCTTGTAATGGATAACCTGTGACTGCATTCTTGAATCTTCGTATGTATCTGATTGTGCTTCAATTTGCCTCTTCTGTCAAGGAAATGATTTTGCACTGATGCTGCTGACTACTGACGTTAGCACAAAGTGAATTGGTAAAATGTTTTGGATATTAAACAATGTTCAGTTCAGGAAATATAGTCCAGGTCGTGGTGCTTCTACAATGAAATCTTGCATTACATTATCTCAGTGGTTTATAATAGAACTCTGAGTGAAGGTTTCCACTTTTAAAATAACCTAACGAACCATGGAATTTACCTCCTGGGTGGTGGGGAAACTTTTCCTTTATACAAAGTTCATGAATCTGGAGATATTGGTAAATATTGAAAATGTAATTAAATTTTCATAAAAAATTAAGTGTATGTTAACCATGATTTGTTATTCTATTTTCGCAGAATTTGAAAATTTCGCTGTTTTTATTAGTCTTGGATAGTTGTTGCTCAAGGATTTTATCAAGAAATTATAACATGTGGAAAATACAGTTCTCCAGACAGTACTGTGTTGAAAAAGAATAATATGTTCAGCAAACTGAACAAGAAGGCTATAAGCGTCATAGCTTATGTATTTAACTACATCACAACTTCGAATGTATATAACAAATGTATTGTTTACTTTAGTCCATTCATTTATTTCTTTTATAAATTGAAATTGTACATTCTTTAATTATACACAAGGAAATATTGTATGAACTGTCTCATTTACTTTCTCCCATAACCTCCTGTGTGTTACCTAATACAGAATCAAACGTACTTTGTTTCCTTGAGTTAAGCAATATTCAAATGTCATGTTACTGTCAATGATAACATTATATACCTTAAATAAAGAAATCAATGATTGTTTGAGGTGTGCGTGTCCAATTGGAGCTATTTCCATCAAAGAAAAGTTTTCAGGAAATGGTAAAAAAATGTATCAGTAATATTTTATAAGAAAAATGGAAATAGTCTGTTTTGATCATGTTTGTTCATTATCATGTGCAGTTGATATAGCAGGTAATAATACACTTATAAGCTCCCAATTCTGACGATTCTCTCCTAAATTGTTTATCAAATAACTTTTGAACACCCCTCCTTTTGTTTTTATGTAATCTCTCTGCCAGAACTGGCAATTGATTGATATTAATTGGTGACTTATCCTCTCTTGAGTAATTGAACAATGCTTTCTCAAAAAACTTTAATTTTGTCCAAAGTATTATTTTTGACCATCACAAATTCATAAAAATAAAACAGACAAAAGGTTTTTTTTAACATAATCACAAACTACGGAGAGTATTTTGATCAAAATATAACTGCTTTTACATTCAACCAAACATTACTTTTGAATTGCAACCGAATATGGGGAAACAATAAATATTTGTTTGGAAGTGTTCCATTTGAACACTTATAAGTGATGCATACCATTTTTAAGTTAAACAAGATTTCTTGCTCTAATGCTACTAGAGCATAGTTTTTGATTGATTTGCTATTGATTTCTTCATTGTCAGTTACGTTATTATCCACTTATTGACAACACGATATTCACATCGCCTAATTATGATGAAAATTATGGCATATCGCCATTTTTTTTAAAAACATTTAACTCAGTTCACAGTAATTAGTATTCAGTTGTTTGAAAACTTATATCATTTCTTTATTTATTGTGTATATACAACAAATGAAATGAAACTAAATTTTTTGGGTTTCAACATTTCATATGTTCTGTTGTAACTTCCTACAGGTTTCCCTTCAGTGCGATATAATCGCACGGGTTCAGCTAGTAAAAAGTAATGCCGTTATGGCAAAATGACTACAGTCAGAAAGAACCACTCCATATTTAATGAATTAATACTACATTCAAGGAGAATTACTCCGTGAAATGTCGAATAAGAGCTTGGTATATTGTGAATAGAGAAAAATTCCTTCACAGTTCTCTTCTACAAGAAAACTCTCCTTAGATGCCCCTATCAATAAAATTTATTTTCGTTTTTCAAAAATCTGTGATAGGAATATTTGTGATAGGATAAAATCTGTGATATGAACTGATTATACGATCCGATCATAACTTGGTGAGGAGGCAACCTTGTGCAATCGCTTTCAAACGCTTTGTAGCACTTTCATCGCTTCCCAGTCGCAACGTCGCCAGAGACATCCGTGTGGGATGTAGACCAGTGCAACGGCACTCGGTTGGGGAGGGGGGACTCCTGGGAAAACGTTTCCCGGAAAGTGAGCGTTTGCGGGCAGCTCCGATGAAGACCATGAGCAGCGGGAAAGAGAAGGAAGGAGTCAGCTGTGGAAAGAATGTCAGTGTCATTCACGCTATTCTGAGCTGATGAAGTTGACTGACAAAACAATATTGTAAGGTATGACACGGAGCAATATGAATAATTCTAAATTCATATAAATTTTACATAACATTGCATTTAATGTTAACTCAATAACAATAATTTATTATGCTCATATAGTTATATAGTATTGAATTAAGAGCACTCCTAAATGAATTGTTTTGTTATTTTCATGTAATACGTAAATATATAATGTTTAATAAGTATAAATGATACTGAATTAGTCAAGGGCATGGGCAGATCTAGCTTCCCCTGGTGGGATCTCTGGTTCGATTTCCGGTCGGAGCAGAAATAGAATTGTAGCTTTCCTTCAAAATCGTCCCAGTATTTGCAGCTGTGTGACGACGTGAAAAAGCTCAGGTAGAGATGGCTGGTTACAGTGAAGGGAATACGTCATGATAGCCACAAATATCTCTTACCCTCAGGTGTGGGAATTAAGGTAGATCGATTATTATTATTATTATTATTATTATTATTATTATTATTATTATTATTATTATTATTATTATTATTACTATTAAGCCAGTATTTTACAGTTTTAATGACCGTTTCTCACACTCTACACGCCAATGTTTTTCATTCCGACAGGCATCTTCTTCTATTCTTCTGCTCTTCACTGTCGTATCAATGATGAACTTACAATATTTCCTTGGCCTTCCTCGTTTTCGTCTTTCAAAAGGGAACCACTCAAAGACAATTTATAGTATTCTGCCAGTGTGCATTCTCATTGTATGGCTATGCCATTCCAGTTTTTTGGATTCTACATTTTCGATCACTTGTCTTTCTATCTGCATTATCTGTCTCATATCTTCGTTTGGTATTTTATCAAACAGGGTATACTGGCATCGTCTCCAAGAATTCATTTCCATTTTTGGACAGAGTTGGTGAAAGAGGACATCTTTGTCTTAGCCCCTCATTTGCAATAAATCCTTCTGATACTTCATAATTTTTTTTTTATCTTAACATGACTCATACTCTTTTCATAGAGTCTTTATTACATTTATCAAGGCAGGGCTTACCTTTACTTTAGTTAGGATTTCCCACATTTCATTTATAGAAACACTCTCATAAGCCTTCCTTAAATCAATAAAATGAAAGTGTAATTCTCTCTTCGTTGAGATTTTCTTTTCAATCGGTTGTTTAATAGAGAATATATTATCTATACAAGTTCTTTCTGCCCAAAAAAACACTTTGTTCCTCAATTTCATTGATCTCCATTTCCAGTATTGGAGACAAAATCTGTCCATACAGTCTACCCATTGTAGCTTTTACACTAATTCCTCGATAATTTGAACAGTCGTTTCTGTTTCCCTTTTATGAATGGAAATAATCCATGCATTCTTTCATTCTTCAGGCACACAATTGGTTAAAATAATGTGTTAAATAACATTGTCTCATAATGTACAACAAGGCTTGGTGCATATTTTAATAGCTCAATATGTCAACCTCCAGGACCAGTTGACTTATTTCCTTTCATTTGTTTCAGAGCTTGTATAACTTTTTGAGTTGTGATAGCTAACAGAGGCTGTGATTCTACATGTCTAGTGTAACTGACATGACAGAATTCAGGTCTATCTACTGTGAGCAAATTACAATAATGTTCCTTCCATTGCTCGAGAATAATCTGATTCAGAATTAAATTTTCATTCCGATTTTTATTTAATTTTGAAATAGTTTCCAGGCTTCTCTTGATCGTGAGCTTCCTATATATCTATCTACTTCATTACAAACTCTGTCTCAATATTGATCCTTTGCTTTACATACTTGCTTTTTGACGACGTTTACTTGTTTCATATAAGCAGTTCTGTCTAGGGGATTATGGGTCGACAAACATTGTTTATACAAAAGTTCCTTTTCCTTCACCAATATTTCCAGATTTTCGTTCCACCAATAATTATTACGTTTTCTCTTTACAAGGTTTATTTCCCCTAGTGTTTGAATAGCTGCCTGATGTAATCTTCCTTTCAAATTCTCATACACACTCTCTATATTAGAATCAATTTCATGCAATTTTGCTAGTCACAATTTGTACAAGAAGATCGTCGAATTATTATTTAAACTCTCTAAATTATATTTTGTCAGTTCAACTCTTTTCTTCAATAATATTTTCTAAGCAAATTTAAGGAATATTATATACTTGAGCTGTTATCAGAAAGTGATCTGAATCGAATGTAACCTCTCTTTGTACTCCTACATCTTAGACTTTCATGGGCGCACCTATTGGAATGATAATATAATCAATTAGTAATCTTAGATACTTTTTTGATTGGAACCATGTGTATTTATGGATGTCTTAATGATTAAAGAATCCATTTATAATTCTCACTGGGAATTATGTACACACTTCTTTCAACCTTTACCATGTACATTGACAACTTTTTTCCCACACGTACCCACTGATTTTTCATCATTTTCTCTGGCAACGCGCGCATTCAAATCTTCCAAAAGCATTATAATATTATATTTTCCTATTGTCTGTATAGCGTTCGTCACTTATTTAATTGTCAAAATAACGGTTGTAATGATGTAAGTAATGAAGTTCGTGGCGAAGAAACATTGCTTACATTCACGACTACAGGAGTGAGGATGAGGGGAGATGAAAATTGGAAATATTAAAGAGAATTTACTATTTGAGAAATAAAATGGCAGTAGCAGAAGCAGGGAAGTACGAGATGGAATAATTACTAAACTTTTCCCATCCCATTAACACATGGACTCGTTCATTTAAAAAATATTCCCGTCAGCAATATTTTAAATACACACCACTAACCATAGAGATCTACGAGGTTGAAGAAAAAATAAAAGCTACATTTTTGCAAATAAGAATCACACATTTCTGAATCTTCTGTGTCACCTATTACTCACTACAAACATCTAAGTATTATGCATAAAGGAAAATATGAGGAGGAAAAATATTTTCCTTTTTCGTTACTTATTTTATGGTCTTTCTTTACTGACAATCAATACGCTTAGAAGTCTGCGTTGTTTAGCACTCGGATCGAAAACGCGAGATGTCCAGTGGTGGTTCGGAATATTTCTTTTCCGAAGCAGCCACTTTCAGTGCCTTTGTCGGAGGCGGTGGTGTTCCTGGAGATCTGTTGCAGGGCCGGCGGCGGGAGCAAGGGGGGGGGGCAGTCTGTTGAGGGCGCGATGGTGTAACAGCTGACGGGCGCGCTGCGCTGCACCAGGCGGGCGCGGGGGTGGCGGTGGGGCGGAGGCGGGGCGCGATCACCCGACCGAGAAAGTGTAGCGGCGGAAATGACGCAAGCGGGACGTGGGCGGGCGGGGCGGGGCGGAGCGGGAGGGGGCGGAGCGGGAGGGGGCGGGACGGGGCGGGGCGATGCGGCCGTCTAGATAAAGCGGCCAGGGGAACGCGGGGCGTCCGTCGCACCTACGCCCACGCCCCTGCGCCAGCGTCCACCGCTCCGCTCTCGGAGACACAGCGACAGCTATACCGTTTGCGTCACGATTACAGTGTTCGTCTTTCCTAGTCCTTAATATCCCTTTCTCTGGTTCGTTTTCCTTAGAATTCAAACGTCTTTCTGGGATTATTAATTTCATAACTCTCCTCCACCTTTTACTTCTTCTCTTTCTTCTTCTTTTTCTTCTTCTCCCCCTCCTCTTCCTTATTTTCCTTCTTTTTCTTTTCCACCACTCCTCCTTTCCCACATTCTTGTACTCCATCTTTTTCTTCTTCATCTTCACCTCATCCTTCGTCTTTTCCTCCACGTTCTTTTCCTACTTATTTTTCCCTTCCTTCTTTCTCTTCTTTCTTCTCTTCCTTCTTTTTCTTCTCTTCCACTTTTTCTTCCTCCTCCTTTTCCTCTTACTTTCTCTTACACCCTTCTCCTATTCTTCTGCGTACTCTTTTCCGGCATCTTATAATTATATATCTCTTTCTCTTTGGCGCCCTTTTTCTTCTATATATTCTTCACTTTTTACTCCTTTTACCAGTTTTATTTCCTACTTCCACATACGTTCTGCCATATTTCTCCTGATTTATTTCTACTTGTCTCTTTATCTGTTTTCACGGTTGTTCTTTTTAATTTCTCGCACTTACTTTGTAAGAAGAGAAAGTTATATAATCGTGCGGTAATTATCGGCAGAAAAACTCTATTGACGACCCCTGGTTACAAAAAAATAATGGATACATTCTAGTGCCAAAAATAGTAAATTACTTCCTCTAACACAAGGTGTAACCAGATTCCGTGTTTTGCGGGTCTTTGATACGATAAATCGAATAACGGCAAAACGTCTGCCTACCCGTCTCTTTGTCCCTCGGTCAGTCTGTAGTCTACACTAGCGCCTAAACCGTTCAGCCCTTTTTTCGTAAATTGATATACGCCGATCGATCTGAACGAACTCAAGGTTTTGGGGATATTTAAATTTGGGAATAACTGAAGGTCAAAGGGATATTTTAATTTTTGAGGGTACTTTATATGAAGTTTCAAAAATATTTTCAACATTTTCACAAAAAGTTACCAAATTTTTTGATTAAACTTTGTCCTCGGATAGTGTAAAGAACGTTAAAGAGTTCAGTTCTAATTTTGGTTTAAATTGCTTATTTTTGGAAAATTTCAAAAGCCAATAGTTTCTGCGGTTTATTACAACTAAAATATTGACAAAGAGATTTTTTCCTTAATAAAATCTGTTTTATAAAAATTTAAAACAATTTAAATAAGCTTATATGCGATTTTACGAACATTTTAATAGTTTTCGTGTAATTGTGCGTGAATAATAGGCAATTTTAAAAAAGTTTCACGTACTTTTTTCTCAAAAATGGCACCAAGTTTTTTCTTTAAATTTTCTTCCCGTCTGTATCAAGGATTAGTGAAAAAGTTAGTGCTCTTCTCACTTCCAGTGTATTTTCGAAAATTATAAGCTTTTATCATTAAAAATTACAAAATTGAAGATAGAGACTTTTGCTTTAAATAAAATCATTTCTATGAAAATCAACACTTTAAAAAGGTTATGTAGAATATTTTTTGAAATAGGAAGAAGATATTCCAAGAATTTCATTATGAGTCGGCGCTTAGATGGGAGAGAGGTAATGATACCATAGTTTTGTATGCCTTCAAACGGCACTGCAGGGCCTTTAATTCTAGATGTTCAATTTATCTGTGAAATTGAACACTTGCTTGTGGGTACAATGTTCTGCAAATATTGCAAACAGTTACAAATAATAAAAGAAAGTATGTGATATTGTAGTATCACTCGTTTATTTAAATATTATTTGATTATAATATTCCAAGAAAAGCATTATTACGGCATCTAATTCTAATATTCAAATATAACTGAATTTTTGTATTCTGGTCGATTGCTAACCCAACATTGCAGCTAGGATGTGAACTGACTGGAGATTGCGGAAGTGTAGAGATCTGTGAGTGCAGTGTAGTCCTTTGAGCGCCCTCTGGATTGCTTCACATGTCCAAGGCCTTAGTTTGCAGCTCGTCAGCTGCAGTAAACAAACATCTTCCTCGTGCTTTTGCTTTCACTACACGTAGGTTGTTTTTTGCGAAGACAGTGACTTCTCTAGTATGAATCAGCTATAACCCATCATTCCTAATTCAGTTTCTTTTAATTGTGGAAGGCCACATGCTATAAATTGTCAGAATCAGGATTTGTATTCTCATTCAACAAGTAAGTGAATTGATTGGAGGGTTGATATAATGGACATGCAATCGGACTCAAAATTAATTGTCATAAAAAGCCTTCTTCCTTGTAAAAGAATTATAACTCTTCTTGTTATTTAAAATTAACCCTTTTTCAATAACTGTAGAACCCCCCCCCAAAAGACTTTACACACTACGGTGCTCCAACAGCGACAATTTATTCGAATTATTGGTCACATAATTGTTAGTAAGAGCGCAAATGCACAAAAAGCACATTTTCTTTAATGTTTATTAATTGGCAAAAAGTATTATGAGATAACATTTGGAGAACATATTAGTAAACGCAATGGTTTAATCTTAGTCTCCGAATAATCGGTTCTTTTAAACTGTTTAATTAAAAAACACCAATATTTTTCAGTATATTTTATAATTATGACACCCAATATAGATGATTGGCTCATTATTTACCAGGTATAAATCATTATCTTGCACTATCGTAGAGAACTGAGCCATTTTCCGATATGGATATTTCTGACAAATAAAATTGCAGACGCTTTTCAGCAAATTTCGTTTGAACATGCGCCATTCGCCATTCGAAAAGGCGCCATTTTTAGTTCGCACATACTTAACAACTTAAAGAATTAACAAAATATCTACAATTATTTGAATTAACGTTTTTAGTTTTGATTATATAAAAAATTGTGTTTAATATTTCGTCGTATGTAATTAAAACAATCTGTGAACGATGAATTATATTGCTGTTGTTTTCCAGAGCAAATGAATCGATTTAAATTGTACACGAGTTTCACAAGATGAAAGAACGTTACTGTTCATTGAGCGACGTGCCTTGTTTAGAAATTTCTGCATTCACAACTTCATGTGGGCACTTTAGCTGCATTTACATTTGAATGCGCGAACCATTTACAAAAGCCGACACGCAGTTCGTTCCAACTATGTACGCAATTACCGACCGTGATTGGCATGAACTTACAGGGCTAGATTTCTGGAGGAACGCGACGGAACGGTGCTCCGGTACCTCGGGTACAAAATAGGAATATAAAACAAACAAGAAGCAGAGGACAAACACTATAGATTTTTAGTTCGACAAACTTTCATAAACTCAAAATTAAATAATTTTCCACTGTAACATTTCTACATGGGTAATAAAATTATTAACAGAGAACGATACAAAATCATTATAATCACTAATGTTATACTATTATTATTATTATTATTATTATTATTATTATTATTATTATTATTATTATTATTATTATTATTATTATTATTATTATTATTATTATTATTATTATTATTATTACATTCACAGAGAGACAGTGCTACTACTGTTATTGATTAATTTATGATTATTAAATTATATTATAAATATATAACTATTTCTATTTAATTAATAACTAATTTGGGGCGCGTTCTGGGGCTTAAAATTTTATACATCGATCACTATGTAGTTAGGGTTCCTTCACTCATGTCAATTGTCGAATTTGAATTACTGATCAAAAACACTCGAGCAACATCTTAACCAAGACGGGCATATTTTTATGACAACTTATACCGAAAGAAACAATGATAAAAGGAGAAAGATTTCAGTATCAAAATATTTACGTTGTGAAGACCGATAGTTTTGTGGTCTTCACTCCCAATCCATCTTTACCAATATTTAGTTTAGGCCTTATTTTACTTGGCAAAATTCGGGCCATAAGGTTCGCTCTTCCGTCTGACGATTCAAATTTCCTTAAGCTCTTTTCACGATCAAGCAGAGAAAGAAGGTATGACTCCGGCGACGAAACAGGCGGTTGCAAGGCAATTTACCGCGGAGGCTTCTTTTAGGCTTCAGGGTCTTCTACACGCAGTAAATCTACAACTTGGGAGACCTGGCTTAATTTCTTAACCGAAGGAATGAGTACGAAGGATTTTTTCGCTCTTAAAAATCCAGGTCTTCGATTGAGTTTGAATCCGCTAATTTGGGTACAACATTCGGATACACTACCCATTATACCACTGAAGCCGCAAATGATTTCCCAAAGAAGAAATTTCCCAGAGAGATGAAAAAGGCACTTTTATTTGAAAAAAATTAATGTTTGTTTTAAAAAATAAATTAATCAAGGACAGTAACAATTTCACATCACGCGGCCATCTCTCAGGATAGTTTCTTGACGTCGACAGTGCATATTAGGATTCATTTTTTGGTGATTCCGGGCGCATTAATTCCTAAGGTCATTAGCCCCGTTAATATAGTGACTTTTTAGCGAGGAAGGTCTCTTCCTCTACTAAACGGTGAGATTCGGCATAGTCCTCCACGTCAGATTGCAGGTTTTTCCCAACTAAGTATCTCTCACCAGCGGGTCACCGCCCCATCCGGAAGAAGCCTTAAGCTGCTTTAAGCTCCCGTCAGTTCTCCTGACTAATGTTATAGTGTAGTGCATGTAAGTGTAACTGTATGCGTAATTGGAAAGCGTGCATCCTGGAACTTCAAATCCTGGATATCGAAGGTAAACGCCTACAAAAATTTCATCACGTCAGAAATAAAAAACAACAACTCTCGCGACCTATTATCTTTTGGGGAGTTCACTTGTTCAGCGCATTGATTTGTTGGGAGTGTTCATATTGCCCTCACTTTGTGGGAAGGGTCGAGCATGATCGTGCAGTGTATGGAATTGGAGATGAATCCTATTTTGAATTGCAATAAAACACGTTTCGTTTTTCTTCATTATGATATGAAAGAAAATGGACGGGCGCATTTCCAATGAGCTTTCGTTGAGACATTTTGATGTAAAATTTATATTGGTATTGAGATATAGATCACCATCACGGAGTAGAGATTGAACAAGAAACACAATAGATAACGAAGAGCGTTTTTAAAGAAAAGCGTTCGACGCATTACTAAATATAACGACAATAAATTTGTACTCATTTCTCCGTTTTGAAGAATCACAAAAAAATAATATTATTTCTTCACAATAATTGAGAACTTAACATTTTCCTCAGATAAACAACAGAGATAACATATTATTATTATTATTATTATTATTATTATTATTATTATTATTTATTTCCATCTTATTTTACAGAGATAATGTACATTGTAGATTCTTGGAATTACTAACCATCGATAACCAGTTGTGATGGTTAGCAATGCTGAGTTTATAATTTATTATCTGTCTACTTCTACGTAGTATTTTTTGTTTGTGGCGTGTTTTTTTACATTAATTTGTTTACAATCCAAGTTTTTGGGAGTATTAAAAAAATAAAAAACCTAGCCCTTAATCATAAAATAATACACAGAGATGCAATAGGTATATTTCCATAGAGAAATATATAAATTCATAAATAAATTCATACTTAATTTACACAGCAAAAATGTTTGATAAAATATTTCAGTTAATTTGTTTGTATCATTATCATCAAGTTTTAAAATCATTAGATGAGCCTCGCGCCTTTTGATCCTGTTATCACAAGATCGTCAGAAGTGCGTCAGAAGATCGTCAGAAGATCGTCAGAAGATCGTCAGAAGATCGTCAGAAGATCGTCATGAAGTGCCTACAAGCATGTATAGTGTAAATAGTGTTTAAATGATTTCATGGATTGTGTTTATAAGTGTATTTGTATACTTTGACCAGTGTAAATAATGTAAATAGTGTACAGTGTTAAAGTTGCAACCGCTGTTGAAATGATGTCGTCGATGCATATATAGTGTAAATAATTTTTATATGAGTTCATGTGTAATGTTAAAAGTGTATGTTTTTGCAAGTGTTATATATGTATGTATTGCTTACCGAAAATAATGTTCGTTGTTAGATTAAGTAAGATGTAAGACAAAGTAGATTTAGATTAGTTTGTAAGTATCTAGTTTGTAAGCTAGGCCATAAGTTAGCTATGTAAATAGAATTTAAGAATAAATATTATTGAGGTTACTGTAGATAATACCCGGGGTATAAGAAAGCGATCTCGTAAAACATCCGAGAAATCCTTATCTTAAACGGAACTCAAACAACTAATCTCCAGCGTGCTTTCCCTCCGCAGGCAGTTCGTCTCGGAGATGCGGCAGGAGATTCGGTCCCGCGAGCCGCTTTTCCGCATGTAAATCCGTGGGGGAGAAGTCGTTCCAGGCCGTCACGAGTCGAAGAAAGAAGCGGAAGGCCGCTGAGTTACGGGCAAAGCTCGAGCAGCGCCGTAAAAACCGGACAGAGGGGCGCCAGAGCGGCCATTTGCAAACATTCGTTCGTTCTTGTTAACGCGAGAGAGTTGCATCATCAGGAAATCGCTCTGGGCGGCGTTCCTGAGTGCAGATGCAGGAGTGAATCACGAACATGAGTTCCATAGTGGTCTTTATTTGATACGATAGGGATTTCTACCTCCCCTACCCGCTCATTTATTAAAGCGTGGAAAAACTGTGAGAACATTTTTGGAACAATAAAACAATATCATGCCATTAAAATTTAATGGCATAATAATGTTTTATCGTTCCAAATATGTTCTCCATATTTTTTCTGATGTTCAGTATTTAGAAGATTTTCGAGTGCTTTTCGAATTGTTTTTTTTTGGGGGGGGGATAATAACAAATACCGTGTGAGTAATCACATAGTCTTCCTTCGACTTACAAATGAATTACTTATGTGCATTCAATTAGATGATTATTTCGTATTTCCGGGTTCATCGACTACTAAGATCATTAGTCTCGAAAGTTGATGTTTTTACTCGTGAAGTGGTGCAGATCTTCCCCCGCCGGATGGTAAGATCAGGCGCGGACTTACTTGTCGACTTGTGGGATTTTCCGCAACCAGTTATTTCCTACCCGCCCCAGCCCGGACAAACGCAAAGTACCGGACTGATCGTTCGGTTTGTTTGGTTGTTGATACGTGTGTATGTGTAAGTAAGGGATGAGGTTGCGGCAAGAACGGAAGGAAAAATCGTACGCGGTCCGTGGCCCGGCGTTGAGTTCCCCCGGTATATGGCGATTTTCCTAAGCCGACCTACCGTGGCGCTAGGGCTCCAACTAACTGAAGGTTCTGTGGTCGTTGTGCCCTCGAGCCCATTAGACTCCCTTCCTGCATTCGTTCGTTTGCAGTTGACGTCGACGCTTCATTTTGTGATATCCTCCTCCGACAAAAATACAGTGCGCCGCGAGAAATAATTGAAATTCGGAAGTGCAGTGTTATGTGCTCTTCTGTAAAATTCTTTTTTCTATAAAAATTGCATTGAATTTACTTTTTGTGTGATAAATATTATGTTTATTTTAAAACCGAGACTTGAATGCGAGATGTGTTCCGGTGCACGTGTTTCTGTCTAAAAGTAATTTTTCTTCCTATTTACATTGGTGGCAGTTTTCTTTTACTGATTGTGAAAGTATTTTAAGAGATTTTCCACATACGTAGTTAAATTTAAATATTTTGTGGACTCGCGTACGTCCATATACCTCAGCGAAACTCTTAGACTTCTGCATAGGGATGTTTTCATAGGAACCATAAGCACTTTATAAAGGGGCGTGGCTGAACAGCTGTCGCCGTGGAGGGATACTTCTATGAATTTCATGTGATGTTCACTTGTTTAGCGAACTGTCCTTTTGGCTTATTCTTAGCCAAATTCTTCTATACTCGCCTGGTGTTAATCGCCTAGACGCAGTTAAAAATCAATATCTAAGTAACTTCTATAAATGTAAAGAAAAACTGTCAGAATAATTCTTAAATATGAACATTTCATATCAGACAATTGAAGGCAAAAATAAGCAGTGATCTCCTATCTTATAGTTAAGCAATTCTGTACATTGATGAATTCAATTTTTAATTTCGGTCGTCATCCTCTGGTGCCGCGCTGCCAAACTATAGCACTTTGATGCTCTCTTGAATCTGTGACGTAATGCTAGGCGAAACAAGTCCACAAGTGCAATTATTTTTTGAATAAATTAATATGTAGGGTTCTAAATCATAGTCTATTGTACTCCTGATCTTTAAAGGAAGCTAGCACAAAAGTTTCATCGCTATTGCTTTACTACATTTAGAGATTATCGCGCTGTAACTCAATGCCCTTTTTATACATATGTATATATTAAAAAAGGGCTCAAAATAGACCTCAAGTGTCCAGAGTTATTCATCAATAATGTTTAATTGCTCTGTGAATTTGAATACCTTCGTGCTTTTAAATATGTTGATGGTTGGAGATTTATCAAAATGCAACGTCGCCAAAATAAAGACTACCATAATGATTACCTTGCACGCCAAAAGGTGACTAAATCACAAATGAACTAGTGGTGCTAGAAAATGGCACAGACTTTCTCGTCCTAGATAGTTTTTTAAGTTCTTTCACCTGGGCTACCTTTTGGTCTTGCCCTACCCTCTCGCCAGATGTACATCTTAAAGTACATTTTTCAAGTTTTCTCAGTTTTTCGATTTCCTAATGGTAAAACTGAAATGTGACTTAAAGAATATTACAGAAGAATAAAACCTCGTTCTGAACAGAAATTTTCATTGCAAAATGTGTAGCTCTTTTAAAAAACTGTTCCTTAAGCATACGTAAAATGTCCCGCAAGGATGATAAAGTGCAACAATGAACGCCGCCCTGAGATAGGATGTCTAGAAAGAGCTATTCTCTCAGTTTGGCCAGAGACTCTAAAAGTAACCGTTTTTCAGCGCGCTCCAGCGCTTAAACCGTATTTCGGAAAATTAAATAAAGTTCGTTTTTATACGATACTCTATTTACTTTCATTTTGTAAATAACAATTGTTTCGTTAAAACCCAAAGTTTTGGAAATATAAGCGAAAAACTAAAAACATGGTGAAATTTTTAGTTTTTTTTCATTTTGCAACTTTCTCTGTGAAGCCGACCATTTTGAGGTGGCAAACATCAATTTCGAATTCAGCACCCCCAAAAACATATAGAAACGATGAAAAAAATCTACGGATTTTTTTCCTGGGTAAAATACCTTTTGAGTGGAATAATAGTGCAGGACTCATTGTCTTTGAAATATCTGATTTTTCCAAAAATTGAAAAACTCAGCATTTTTTCCACGTCTTTCTACAACAATTACGAAGGTAGATATTTTTCTTTGATTAAATCTGTTCTTTAAAGGCAGAGTTAACAGTGAAAATTGACCCTATGCCTTCTTTGTAAGTGTATATCACTCTTTTCTGACATGAAATTTAAAGAAAAAATTTGGTGACTTATTTGAGAAACTTTAGTAAATGTTCCAAGGGATTCATGTAAAATACCTCCAAAAATTAATTTACGTTATTAAAAATCACACATCTTTGAGTGGAGCCATATCTACCGGAGATTAGATATAGGAGAGTATTCAGTTCGGAAAAAAATCCTACGCATAGTTTAGTCGCTGTTGTTCACGGACGGCAAACGCACATACGGACGGACAGGCAGACAAACTGAAGTTTTGAAAAAAATACTTTTTCGATATCAGGGGACCCCAATGAGTATATTTCCGTTGAAATCTCGAAATAGAGTTTCCGCAGCATTAAAGAACTTTCTCCATTCTACGTATATTATTCCATATATACATACGTATACGAGTAAGTAAAACCTTTTTCTGGCTTAACTAAACGCTTTTGTGATTTATTTGAGGATACCTGTAGAATTATTTTTATTATTTTACAAGTATTTCAATTTCGGATACTAAAATAAATTTACAATATTTTAAAATAATTTTACGTTATTCAGTTGAATGAAATTCGTATTGCAATTCATATTGCACTGTTTAATTTTGTGATTATTTTAATGCCAGTTCCTTGAAAATAAAAATAATTTGAATAACCTTTTGATTCACAAGAAAGGAAAATCGCAAACGAGATGATAATTCTACTCAGTAGAATATGTGTGGTGAATGTTAGTGGACGGGAGAAAAATGTTTAATCCAAATAAACCTCCATATTTTGAAATATTCTTAATTCCGGGTTTAAAATTATTGAGGGAAAATTATGATTTCGGACTTACAATGAGTGAAGTTCTACAATACAGGTCGTAATACGCTAGAAAATAAATCAATGTGCGTTGCTTTTTACTAAATAACTTTGGTAGCTCTGCCCAGCATGGGTGGCAAATGTGGTGGCTAACTTACCCCACGCCACCACTACATTATGGATCCGAATTTTGTTTCATTCGGAACATAAAAAATGTACTAACTTCTAATTCGAATTAACCCCTACAAGTAATTTCTGGGAGATTAATTCTATGTAGGGGTGGGGGGAAGAAACTTTTCTTTATAAGTGACCCTCGTGTCGTGAATCTATTGCCCCAGGCCCCTTGTTTTTTTCTGGACGCCCCTGTGTGCAAGTGCTCATTTCTTTGCGATGTTATCACTCCGTACGAGGTTGTACGCAGTTTTCCAAGTACACGTAGTCAAGTGTGTTACACACAAAGGAACTGTCAGCGCCTTCCTCAAGGTCGAATGCTTTTCTTTTGTGTGTACTACTTCACACTTCACTGCGTGCGGAGCTCATCTTCGGACTGCAAGAATGTAAGGAGAGACTTAAACCGAACGCTCGACGGACATCTATTCCAGAAAGTAGTGTATATTTGGCTCCTCTTTTAGAAACAAGTTGTACAGAAGAAAAAGGAGAAAGTGGTAAAAAAGAAAATGAGAACACGGAGTATCATCGGTCTTTTTATGACTTTTTTTCATAATTGAACAAACACTATATTTTTAATAGAGTGATCTTTGTATTGAGAAGGTCTTTTATCTCCCTCTTACATGATATTTAAAACGTTAAATCTTTTTAATGATTGATTGATATATAACCCTGCCACTAAATAACTTTAAGATTTTCAGTATATCCAACTCATTGAAATATCATGTTTTCAAATACACACAGATTGAATATGAAATCATGTTTATGAGTATTAATAAAGCCTACCTTCACTTAAATGGATATTCTTTTCACTCGTAAGAAATTATTTTTAAATTAGAATATGCTGTTGAAATTAAAACTATTTTGCGTTAGGACTAAACTCAATTCTCCGTTACCGGTACGCAGATTATATTTGTAGTATTTAATATTATGATAATGTATATGCTACTTTCCAAATTATCTAATGGGTATTATAATTTTCTTTAAGAGATTTTTTTAAAACGAGATTGTGATTTTTGCAAAAACAACTCACTATTGTGACAGTTTACCCAAACGTGACGAAAATAAATACAGAAACGTTGCATAAAGACTAAAAAACACGTTAATTTCGAATGTCAATAAGAAAACACGTGAAGTTGCATAAATGGAAGCTGTTTTCATTAATTTATTAATATTTTAAAGAATTGTGCCCAAAATATACCGTGAGAATGTCAATAAATAAAGACAGGACATGTTTACAAATAATGACACGTTGCAACCATATAATGTTTCGTAAATAAAAATATTTCCGTGATAATAAATTAATTTTCCATATAAGGAACGAGACAGTCGAATGTTATCACAAGCGGGACGAATGATTACAGATAAAATATTCAAATAAGAAAACAAGTGATTGAAAAAGAGGTTACGAACATTATAAATATCTTGGGATATATTTAGGAATTTATGGCAACGCTAAAAGACTATTAAAGGCAATATAATATAAAAAAGGCTAAAAAGAAACAGTCGTTTTGTCAGGGAAAAGTTGTCTTTTGTTTTAAAACTACTCCTTACAGTAGAATCAAAAACTTGAGAGGTGACTGAGATTCCGTGGCGAGCGCATCGTGTGGTTTTGGTTGTACGGATGTTTACTTATGAGATGATTTCGAGTTGCCGTAGTGGACGCATCGCGTGTTAGTTTCGAAGTCCCAAAATTTTATGAAGTTAATTTTGAAGATGTTATGATTTTTTTTGAAATGTCGAGATGTGGACAGCAATGACAGCCAATCGTTGTGCAGTAAAAATGGAAGTTTAAAAACATTATATTTTTGTTTTTCTATCAAAATTTATACGAAGGCCAAGATTGTTAGTTTTTAAGACCTTAGAGAAAGGACGTGGCCATTCATTTTTTTATTTATTCAAACTCGTAGAGTGCACTTGAGTGAATGTTGGCAACAATTAATTGTGAGAATGTTGGAAGAAAAGATGTATTGTAAATATTAGATTGTAGATCATTTTTTCAAAGAGTATTTTACGTGTTTTTTTATGTATGCACATGTGATTTGATGTTATAAGCGAGGTAGAATTCGCTTAATATTATTGTCAAAAGAGTCGGTATTTTTATACGGTTTTATGACAGAATTCCATGGAGTTATTATTATTATTATTATTATTATTATTATTATTATTATTATTATTATTATTATTAGATAGCAACAACCTAAATGATCGGGAATAATTAAAATATATACATTGAAGAGAAAATATCATGGAAAAATCGAATCCAGAAAGTGACAGACGAAAAAGCAAATAATGACGAAGGAAATAATTACCATGAATAAATTGAAAATCTACTGGAATAATTAGATAAGAAACATCAAAAGAAGAGAGGAAAAAAGAAGAGAGAAGAAGCGGCTCAAGAGAGCGGAAGAAGTTAAAAATAAAATTTTACGGAGGTACGTAATGTGGATTATAAAACATGAGATAGAAACTCGGTGATAAATTTACCAGATGTGAAATCGTTTCAGAAATTTTCTATTTATTATGTTAGAACCCAGTTAGAAGTTAATATAAATATTGATCAGTGGTCATGGTAGTTACAATGTATATCGATGTGCTTATTTATTTTTGTTTCTTATTAAGGGTATTATTTGTTTTCATAATTTATTAAATGAACAACAGATAGCCGGAATGTATCCACGATATTAACATTTGGAATTTGATTCAAGCGTTACTCATCAGTCATGTCAGTTGCTGTGTGTATATATTTAGTTAATTATTTTCGTGTTTATTATGCACGGTAATATTTATCTATTTGTCTATATATGGTAATGTATGATAGACGGAATACATGGACGCTCTTAACATCTAGGCGTAGCTAAAAAAAGTAAGATAAGAGAGAGAAAATGAGAACAATAAATTTACAATGTTATGAAATAAATTTGTACAGGTAATTACTAACTAAAAGATTAACAGAGATCGAAAGTTTCTAATAAAAAGGAACGAGGTAAAGGCATAATATAATAATTTTCAAAATAGGAATAAGGTGGCATAACATGTAATGTAATAAAGCACGACAATAAAAATATGTAATTAATTATAAGTAACACTCAAGATCATGCAAGATGTGAAAGTGAAGTGGCGTGAGTTCAAGTACGAGCGAGTTTAGTGCATGAAGAATCCAAGAATGTATGTCAAGATCATGTTTGCATCTAGCCTTAGAGAGAACATTTTTAAGTTTTGTTGCAATACCCAATTTCATTAGATATTCAACTATATTGGAGGTGGAAAGTTGTAATGAGCCAAGAACCCCGGGTTTAATTTGAATGGTAAAATCAGCATCAAGCGTTCGTAATACGTTGGGATTGTATGCAGGATCGGTAATCAAAGAATATACGTTGTTAGGACAACCAATAAACAAAGAGTAGTATTCCATGCTTGGTGTTATAGCGCTGTTCATTTGGGGAAACACGTAACACTTAGTACTAATCCTGCTAGTTTGTAGTTCATATACAATCTTACAAAGTGCTTAGTTCGCTATACAAGAAAATAAAATTTAAAAGAATTGGGTGACACGGTCCCCAAAACATTACAAGCAAAAGGTGTGGGGAGGGCCTGGAAAGCCGTGATTTTGTACGAAGGTGCACAGAATTCTCTAGAAAGCTATTGAACTTCACACATCGAAAGCAATCGGCGCGGAACATTATTGTTTCAGCATAGACTGAGTATTAGTTAAATGATACTGAATTGAGTAACTTACGATTGATTTTGATAGCTTGTCAAGATGCAGAGTAAGAAGCCAAAGTACTTATTCGCATTGAATTATAATGATAATTTTTGTTATTGTAATTTTGCACTTGAATTCAAATAGACTCCGTGATTCGAAGGGATTTATATTAAGATAGCTCCGTAGATGGAAGTAATTTTCAAGAAGTTAGCTGAAGATAGCCGCGCGTAGGTGTTTCATCCGAAGCACAGATAGAGCAAGTCACGATCGCGTATTGGTTTAATTGAAATTATCAAATCTTATAAAGTACCAAATAGTTGAGAATATTCCGGAATTATTTTTAATATATTCCATTGATCGGCAAGAACGCGATAATAGGAATATCTAGGACATTTCACGACAACGACGAGCCCGAAGACATCCGAAAAAACATTCGAGAAGTCATCGCAGTAAGCTTACGAACTTTATTTAAAGCCGTACGGACTTTCATGTTTGTACAGAGAAGAGAGGTAATCATTTCATTAATGAGCTCATTAGAATTTGTATAAAAGTTAGAGTAAATGTTATATTTCCATTTTTTGAGAAAGAAATAAGCCGATAATTGATATCATGAACTAATGAAGTTGCCATCAATTCAATAATAGGCTTTTATCAATAACACATCCAGGAATCTTAATTCTGTTCAGAATTAAGCATCCACACTCAACAGGTAAGGAGTAAAATGTTGTACGTCAAAATCCATGATTAAAATTGAAAGTGAAATTAATAAAATGATATTTAAAATTGAGAGAATTTATGAACATAGGAGGGCAACGGAAGAAGTAACAATATTGATAATAGAATAGAAAGTAATCACCTTCATAATATTGCATAATTGTTATAAATAACATCAAGATTTCGTAATATTAAAATATCAATAAAGGAAGGGGTAGTTCTCAACAGGCTAGCCCAACGCGAGGTCTAAGACTATTTCTCACATGTGAGAGAAAAATGTTTCATCAATGAATTATCTTTCACATATAACTTTCTACTTTTTTTTTGCGGAAAATTATCAACTCCGGCATTGTTTTGTTCCATAATGTGTTTAATAAAATATTACCTCATTAAAAATATTCATTTGGTAATCTATTTTCTTGATCACTTTATTTATCACATCAGTAAGTCTTCAGTTCCTCAGGAGGAAATATTTTGTACGAACGTCCTTACTTCTTCTTATTGCATAACTTCATCCATGTTGTCTTAATTCGTTTTTAATGCGTTTCTTGCAGTCATTTATGATATTAGAAATACATCACGTCGCTATCTAATTGAAGGTAAATTGTGCACTATAAGGCTAGAATTTAAATAATATTATGACGTATAGATTTACCCGTACATCTCTCTGATGTATTTTCTGCCTCCTCAGCTTTGACGTCGAGAATGCGTAGTCTCCGTGACACGAAAGACAAGCCAAACTATCGTGCCAGTCACAGGATTGGGACTTGCGACCTCTTGGAATTGGTACGTTCTGGAAGTGCCTTACACTGTCGCGAGGTAAACTCGAACATTTATCATTACAAGAAAAAAACGATGATTCCAGTCAATACAAGTATATTTAAAGCAGACGTTTCGGTCTAAATTGTAAGGCCCTCTTCAGTGTCTGAAAGGTCAACCCACCAATCAGTTACAATCTTACATAATATTACTAGTATAAAACACTTAAAAACAAAAAAAATGAAATAAAGACGTGGTACCTGTAAATTGCTTAGGTTATGTTACACCATAGTGTCTAGATATAATGTATAACCAGGCACTTCTGATCTTAACCAATGGTGGTCCAAAGGACCATATTGAAGAGGCATTGAGGAATGCAATTGTTTATCTTGGAAGATCTTTTCCAATTGAAATCAATACTTTAAGGTATCGGAGCATGTTCAATACACAACGGTTCAAGGTATTGTGTATGAAGGTGGTGCCAACTTCGGTACAGTAGAACAGCGCAAATCTTAATGAATAAGAAGATAAAGTGGAGGGGGAAGGGAGCCATGGGTTACTCTGTATGTAAACAATATCAGAGAGAGGAGAACAGGGAATAGAGGGGGGAGAGAATCACCTATAATGAGTTAATTAATTTATCATAAATATTGTTAAGGATGGAGGAATCTTTATGGTCATTGAGGATGGAATTTTGTTTTTTAATAAAAATCTTTTCTGAAATTAGCCTTTTATGCCAATTGGTTTCTTGGCCAAGTATAGTGGGATTCTCCCAATCCATAGTGTGTCCAGAAATTTGGATGTGCTTGGAGATGACATTGTCATCACCCTTTTTTTTCACTGTTTCTTTGGTGTTTTTTAATTCTTCGAACATTTATACGTCATTGTATTTGACTCGGACGACCACTCGAGAGCTTGACCCGCCTGAGGCAGGGCTGCCTTGGAGAAGATATTTGGAAAGGGTAAACCCCGGAATCAGAGCTGGGGAGATATACTGCTACTTCCCACAGTATAACCTTATGGTAATATAGAAAATGGCATACCCGAAAACATTAAATAATAAATCTATTAATTGACCGCACGTTATCCATAATATGAATTCCTTATTGTTTAAATTTTACTTTCTCGCGACTACTTACGTAGTGTAGAGAAAGTTTTGCAAGGTACAGAGGAAAAAGGGAGAATTTTCGACACAAAAACTTTTTGCCGCGCCCTGATAACGAAAAATTTGATAAATCCTGGCCTTACATATAGAAAATTACTATCTGCAACACGTGAAGTGCAGTTATAATACATGTTTTGTGGGTCCTTGACACCGAAAAATAGATTGAAGGTAAAACGTGAGTCTGTGAACAAAGCTAGCATCTATACCGTAAGTAAGATTTTCACCAAAATTGATATTCCTCAATCGATCTGGCTGATGTTGTGATCCCTTGAATTTGAAACATATTTTAATTTTTTAGTGGGGACTTTATGTGAAGTCCCCTAGACATTTTCAAAATTAAAAAAAACATCAAATTTCTTTATTAATTTTGTCCCTGAGTGGCGTAAATGATGCTTAAGGGAATGGTGCAGGTATCATTGAAATCCCTGATTGAAAATTGCAACAGTGCAATTTTTTGCCAAATTGCAAAAATTTGTCTTCCAACAACCACAATTATCAAGATTTTTTCTTAAATGAAGGGTTTTCCTTAGAAATAGATCTTAAAATAAGATCATGTTGAATTTTGCAAAAATATGAGTCTTTTTTGCGTCAAACATTGGCAATTTTTAAATTCTATACAATTGTTTTCTCAAACATGGCTCCATTTTTTTCTTTTCACTTTTTCCACATATTAGCAAATAAATGTGAAGAATGTGGTATTGATACTATTTTAACTCCCTCTCTGCATTTTCGAAAATTGGGAAAAAATCGACATTGTAAATTGGAATTTCGCGCACTTCGTCTTACACGCTGTCATTTCGCAAAATGGGAACATAGTGTACGGAAATTCTTAGGATTTAGGTCATTGGTGCTGGTCGTATTAATGGTGGAAATACATTGGTGAGTTCCTCCGGTGCACCGATTTTAGCTGGTTCTGCGCATCACCAGTTTGCGTCACGAATCACTGAACCACAGCACGGGCACTTCGTTTGAAAAGCCAGGCCAGACGCTGGCCGCCATGTTGCATAGATAGCGAGTAGTGCTGAGAAACATTTTGAAAATGGTACAAAATGACAATTTTGAACAGTAACCAATCAAAAATAACACGAAGGTGTAAAAGATGCAATATTTAAAAGAAATGGTTCATAAATCTGTTTCAATGTCTTGTAAGGACGTGGTAAGTTTGGCATCTGGCTGGATTTAAAATTCCCGCTCATATTGTGACGCAAACTGGTGTCTGAAGCTCATTGGCTGAAGTCGGATACGACGCAAAAGAGCCTACCCCCCTGGTTAATCGTATGATGGAGATAACATTATTATGTAAGGAAATAGATATAAGGAAGGTAATTTATTTAACGGAAAATAACAAATACATTTCTTTTATTTTAAGAAGTTTTGATCGCTGATTATTGTATTCAGAATGGATAGCTCACTTCTATGAAATCAGGGAAATCTTGGGTGGAATATTATTCTTCCTTTCCTGAATAATGTGCTTCTAACACTGTAACAGCTAAATTAATTCATGTTTGTTTCTTTTGTAAAAGTCAGAAATGATTATAGTTCCTGGCTATTGAAACAAATGCAGAAACACCAAAGACGCTTCGTTTAGACGTTTTGAAGTGTGTCAGAAATAATAATATAACACTATTACTCAACTATTTGCAATAATGCAAAAATGTATGTGCTGTTGTAGCACCACTATATAACGAATCTAACAATCGACAGCACGTAGTCCATAATATGGATTCCTCAGTACATAAAATATTTTGTATCATGTACTTTTTCTAAACACCCTGCGTTATTTTGTTCTTGCAAAATCCAAGATATGACAAAATAATCTCAAAAGTCTGGTATTTACTTTTCTCCTGCACTTGAAGAGCCAATGCATGGTGTTTTTTTGTATAGTTGTCTCACCAATGCACTATGAAAGTCCAATACGAAATATTTCTACTTCATTTCTTGTTCCCCAAGGCAATATTTACTAGGGGCGCAAACAGGTGTCAATTCCCATCCAGAGTACAGCCTCTTATCTTTAAGACACGGTCAAACACCACCATCAAATGAAGAATCTAAGATATCGAAACAGTTCTGATATATTTTCTGTTCCAGGTATACCTTTCAGCATTTCTCCCATAATAATAATAATAATAATAATAATAATAATAATAATAATAATAATAATAAAATTGTCTTTATTAGTGGCGAGGCTCAGGCCATTAGGCATGCTCTTCCGCCTAACCACATGAAATATTTACATTAATAGGTGGATGTTGACTTTGTCCGTAGGTGGATGTCGACTTAGCGAGAAATCAATTATGTTCTTATGTTCTTTTATTTTTTTAACTAGAAGCGAACGATGAAAATCCGCTGTGTCAATCTTCATTCACCCAAAGAGCACCATTAGTCCTAACGTAACAGAATGTAGACGTGACGAAATATCCAATAACATCAATTCTTTTTGTTTTCCGCTTCAGATTCGAGTTACCAAGTTTCACTGCGTCATGTTGAGTAACGGCGAAAAAAATTCCGTTTCCATAAATAAACCCTGCAGCCCTTGGAACTATGCCTCGCAAATACTACTTCACGGAGAAAGGCTGATGTACTGCAGATGAACCCGTTTTCTCAGACCACGCTTCAGCCGTGGCGATGGCTTAATCGCAAGGTGTTTCTGAATATCAGGGCGAAGCGGAGGCAGCTACTGCCGGGTTAAACGCCAATTTTATCACCTCAGCAGAGGATACTCCTACCCCACTTTGCGTGCTGCAAACAGCTTATCTGCAATCAGTTGGCGTCAAACCTAGAGTGTAATTATCACACGTCCAAGCCTTTCCTTTCTCACTTTGCTCGTGGACGTCTTGCGCCCGTTATCTGCCTTCCTGTGAAGCTGAGAAGGGGAGTGCCGCTATTGTTAAAACATCGCCGGTAATGAACCTGTTCGCTAAGAAATGAATGATTAGACAGTGAAAGGTTTTTCAGGGCGCGTTTTTCGCTTGTTAAAATATTGCATCAAGGTCACTCATATTCTCACGTACTTGTATTAACTGGCCTCGTTATTGTCACTTTATGGCGAGTCACATAATTAGTCGAACAACATATTCTCGATACACTTACAGTTAATTAAAATGTGTAAATTGACTGTTTTAAGACAATGAATCTTTTGAAATGAAAGGTGCCGAAATGCAATCAAAGCAGCATTTAACTTATTAACTAACTAGTGATCATATTAAGATTGTGCAAAGAAAATGTAATTCAAAATCTTTCAAGTAAACCAATTAAGTAGAAAATTCCAATGGCGTCTATTCTTCTGTTAAAAATAAGCGTTAAAGGATCAATCCCCTTGCTGAGCGTGCTAGCTTTCCATAGTGCGATCCTGGGATCGATTACCAGTCGGGCCAAAAATTGAGCTGACGCTTTCCATTAAAATACTCCCGTTTCTACTTCTGAGTAACGACCAAAGCGCTGAATAAGTGTGCTAGACACGGGAAAGGAAATTCGTCATTCTCGGCACAACTCTCCCTCACTCCAAGGCGTCAACAGGCTTGAGAACACCACTAGCTGGCAAAAGTCGGATTAATTCGACTTTAAATTGCCAAATATATACGTGAATCATAGGACAACGTAATCGGGGATGTTTCAACAACTCAAGAGCTTTTAGACTTCTTAATAATATTATGTAACAAATATGCGTTAATTCTGTATAAACTATTCTTGTATAAACTAGACTTGTTCCTTTGCACAGAAATTGACCGAATCACAAAGTAAATCTCCGATACACCGCGATTATCTTAAAAGTATTAAAGCGCATTCCTTCTTTTGTGCATTTCTCTATGAATATTTCCCACGGGGAGAGGTGGCTCAGTGCATCAACTGATGCCACTGCAGTGCCTCTGAACTCTAAGTTCGAGACCCGACGGTGGAAGGATTTTCGACTCTAGCTTGTCAGCTAGATCGAATTTAGTCGCTTTCTGGAGGAGAATTCTAGCGACCGGCTGCTTTGATCGGTAGTTTTCCGTAGTTTCTCCAATCAACTCAATGCGAATGCCGGAGCAGTACCCTAACAACCGGGCCACGGATCGCGAGCGATCTTTCCTACCTCTTCCTTGTCCTATCCTCACCCCTTACTTTCACGCACTCACACTAACATGCACTAGACTACCACACATGCGGGGAGACTAGTCGGAAGCGTAGAACTTGTCCTGGCTGGGGCAGTGCCCTGCTGGTGGGAGTTTCCTGGTCTGGGAAAACTAGGCTAGTCGACGGTAGGTCGGCGCCGGATCTCACCATACAGTGCGAGAAGACCACCGTCACTTTCTGAGCAAAAATACGCAGTTCACATACGGGACTAATGACTATAGTAGTTGACGCGCCGGGAATCACAAACAAACAAACAAACAATATTTCGACCCCACCCCAAAAATTCAAGAATCAGTGAAAGAAAAAATACAGTATACAATACAGGTGAAATTATATTAATTAAATTATATCAATTATTAAGGCGAATAATAATTTACATTTGTGTAATGCTAAAAATATTTTTTCATTCTTTTATAAAATATCAAAGCAAGGGAATTCTGTTTTCATGTCGGAATCGTATTTTCATCAGACTTTACGTAACTCCACAGACGTTGAATTTGAAGCTGTCAACTGTGAAAAGAAATGGACATCTGGCGTCCAGTTCCATTCAAATTTCTGCTCTGAATCCCCTGGCAGGCATTAGGTTCTCTTCCTTCTAGAGGCATCTCGTCATTCCACCGCCTGCTGTCCGTCGCGGCGGGCATTGCATAAAGGCGTCTTGACCTCTGGTCGTTACGTCGTAATTGCAATCATTCCGCGCACTTTCGCTGCAATGAACAAACTCGGGCGGCGCAAAACCACCTCTTCCGACGGCATTCGCCAGGGAAAACGACGCTCGGCCCTCCTACACGCATTATCGCCTCGGAATTCTTCGAAAGATGAGAACTGCGCGTGCCTGGGAATCAGAAAAGAACGTAGGACGGTCATTTATTCGTCCTAATGCAAGTTTCTCTTTCGACACGCATGAAAGCAACAAGATCAAAATTAACGGGTTTTGTTCTTGAGGACGTCCGCAGCTCTCGGCGAAATAACGAACCCCGTCTTTTAAAACCGCGTCCATGTCAGAACTTCAAACACGGCACACGCACGTTTAGAAATCGCCATGGAGCAACGAGGACAGACGCGACCGAATAAACAGTTCCCGTGAGAAGAGCCGGGGAGACGCGTGCGCGCTTGGTCGAGAAAAGCTACCAACGACGCGGAGGCGCGCTGAATCTTCCGTGAACTATCTCCACACGGAGTGACGATGCGTGTTTAAAGTGGATCCACCCCGTCCGCCAAATGATCGCGTGCGCTCGCAAGCTCTATTCTACGTATCTGGTCGCTCTATCTGACATTCACTTTTCAAGGTTTTTTCCCACGTGCGCCGTCCCGCGGCGAGCCGCAATTCAGACAATAACTCAAGATTTATGGGCTTCGGGACGCCGAGCGTATATGGGGAAAGATGCGAGAAAGTATATACTGCTTCCGGTCGCGTCATCTACTAAAGTAGTTAGTTCCGTAAGTTTAGTGCACGGTATACTCCGAGAGGTGTCCATTCTCTTTTCTTCAGATCCGGTTACGACCTACACGTCGGTTTACGAGTTTTTCTCCACGTATCGCCTCCTAGTCTGTGACCAGCCCTGCCGGTGCTCTCCACTTGTTTACCGACGTGTCTGCATATAAGTGTATATGCGAAATAGAACAGGAGCACAAGGATAAGAATGGGAGGATCTCGCAGTCCGTGGCCCGTTTGTTAGGGTACTGTTCCAGCCTTCGCCAGTTCTCGATCAGAGAAACAATGGAACACTATCAATTAGATCAGACTTTCGGTAGAACTAACTTCCCGACAGAATTTGATTGGTGCTGTAAGGGGTTGTTAGTGATTCCGGACGCATCAATAATGAGGGCATTAGTCTCGTAAGTGTAGAGCATGTTTTTCTTCGAGAGGTGGCGGTGATCTTCCCCAGCTGGATGGCGTGATCCGTTGCCGACCTACCGTCGGCTAGTGAGGTTTATCCCTACAAAGTATCTCCCACGAGCGGAACACAGCTCCAGCCAAGACAAGCTCTAAGCTCCCGGCCGGTCTCCAGGCATGTGTGGCTATGTAGAGCATGTTAGTGTGTGTGTGTAAAAGGTGAGGATAGAACAAAAAATCGCGCGCGGTCCGAGGCCCGTTTGGTAGGGTACTGCTCCGGCATTCGCCTGGTGTTGATCGGAGAAACCACGGAAAACTACCGATCAGAGCAGCCGGTCGCTATAATTCTCCTCCAGACAGAGACTGAATTCGATCTAGCTCACAAGCTAGTGTTGAAAATCTTACCGCCATCAGGACTCGAACGTAGGTCCTCCCGGACAAAGGGACTGCAGTGACATCAGTTGATGCCCGGAGCCATCTCACTCCGCACAGAATTCGACCGTTTCTACGTTGTTAGTGTCGAAAATCCTTCTCCACGTCACTGAAAAGGCAGAACCACACTGTAAAGGCAACAGATGTAGACACTGAGTTTCCAAGCGCGTAAGCGTGGAGGGGGGGGTAATATAGACGATTAAGTAGAAGCGTTCTTGCGCCGTCAATACCAGCAAACCTTTTGGTAATTTACGCGCTTGTGCACAATTGACTATAATAAAGTTTACGGCTCAATAATGATAGTAATAATACTACAAGATTATACAAGATAAAATAATAATATTCGAGTTCTATTCTTGCAATTGGTTGTACATTCAGAAATATAATCCTATTTTACAAGTACACTATTTAGTAAACCCTTAATATCACAACAATAAATAGAAGATTTTTTAATGTGTTCTCATATACAGATTATGCCAGAAGTATTGTTCAAATTCAGCATTAATTTATCCTCGATCACTGCATAAGAGCGCATCGATGCTTTACGTTTGAAGTCTGTGCTCGTCCAAGTATGTGTGAGCTATCCATGTATGCAAGACTATGCTCGTGTATGTTTTTGCAATTGTGTAGTTCCTTTTGTGTGTTTTTATTGCGTGTATGTATTTGCAATTGTGTGTTTCCTTTTCTCTGCTACACATTAAACCTTGTATGTGAATTTGTTGAATAAAAAAATGTTTAGTGGAAAGATTGAGTTAGAGAAGAAATAAATTATTGAATTCACTTCTCAGAGTTTTTGTAGGAATCGGACCTACTGTAATACTAAACAATATGGATTATTCTTATCATTATTTCCATTTATTTGTTAACTTACTGTGTTTTATTAAACTCTTTAATTTATTTTTGGTTTAGTAATGTTTTGATATTTAAATATTTATTTAGTCAAAAAACAGTTAAAACTGTATGTGACGTATGGGGGAGAAAATCATCTGCGCACGCTTTCTTGAGTTTCAGAATCCCTTCCCAACAATTTAACTATTAATAGTTGAAAGATGAAAAAGTTTAAACAATTAATAATAAGAATAATGATAAAATTAATAATAATAATAATAATAATAATAATAATATATTGATCTGAAATGGTCCACGGAATGGCTACGAACAGCGGGGCTTTATGGTGAAACAGAGGGATTCCTCTTCTCCATACAAGACCAAGTAGTGAAAACAAGAGCTTATCAAAAGTACGTCTTGGGCCAACAGATCGATAGCAGGTGCCGATTGAGTAAAATCAACAATGAGTCAATCCAGCATATAAGTAACGTATGTCCATCTTTGGCGCAAACGGAATATTTACAGCGACATAATAATGTAGCCAAAGTAATTCACCAGGCATTGGCAAAGAATTATCAACTTGTAGAACAGGAGCAACCCTATTACAAATGTAAGCCTCAGCAAGTTATCAGTAATCATTTGACACGAATATTATGGGACAGCACAATTATAACAGAAATGGCGGTTGAAGCTAACAGACCAGAAATTGTCTTATTTGATAAAACAACAAGAAGAGCAATGATAATCGATGTTGCAGTTCCCACAGACGACACACTGGTGTCAACTATTGCTGAAAAGAAACGAAAATACCAACCTCTCGCTGTGGAGTTGAGGGACATGTACAGGTTACGGAGCGTAGAGATAGTGCCTGTGATAGTGTCAGCAAATGGCATGGTAACCAAGGATTGGTTGAAAACTGGACAAAGGCTGCGATTAAAAGAAAAACATCTCAGAACAATGCAAAAAGCCGGTTTACTGGGCACAGCAAATATAGTCAGGAAATTTTTGAGTCTCGATTAGGGAAGAAAGCGTACTTAGAATATGAAGACATCACTTGAATCCATCAAAATGTAAAAGACTACAAGTTTTGAGTATTTTGAGAAGTATTTCTTCACCGAAGCTCCATGACTTCGTACTGACAAATTGTCTTGAGATTGTCCTCCGAAACTTTTTTTAGTGAAAAGAAACAAATAATAGTGATAATAATAATAATAATAATAATAATAATAATAATAATAATAATAATTAAAAAAGCGCGACATTAACATTTCAAAAAACAAGACATTTCCGTTCCAGAGTTAAAGAAAACTTATAATTGTAAACGAACTGCACATTTGATTTTTCTGCATTGCTAACAAAACAGAAACTCACCCTAAGCTCTACTACCAATAGAAACAAAAAGAGAGCTCAACAAAACGTGCGCATGGTGAAGCTACATTTACGTCTAGAAGCAAATCAAGGGGCCATCTCAGCATTTGCCCAATGGATCAGGGAAACTGGACAAAAACCCAATCGAGATGGGGGTCATTGATCCGGAAGCTGAAGTATATTACTTGTTACAGGCATATTAAGTCTTTTTTAAATTATATAATGCAAATGTAAACTAATTCATTATCCTATATCATTGTTTTGATAAAATAAATATTTTTTGATGATCAGTATAGTCTCTAATTGAATAGAAACAGTTATGCAGCACAAAATATTTTACTTTTAACTTAAATTTGTGTACCGATTTTAATTCTTTAATGCCATGTGGTAATGCATTGTAAGTTACATATATGTATTGTATGTGGATTTCTTGTAGTGAGCTGTTGATACTGACACGAACATGATTTCTACGACGTGTGTTGTAATTATAAATATCAGTATTACATGAACATATTGTCCCACCCTTTGGGACCATACGTTCATGTTGATGAGAGCTTAGTTTTTAGAGAATCGTTACGCCCAAGTTGGTTGTGATTAGAATGATTGCTCAACAAAAATCTTGAAAGAATAGCAGAATCAAATGTTTTCTTTAACGACTCCTACTATTTATCTGTTAATAGTTTTAATGAACTCATTCAAGATATATTAATGTGCTAGTTAGTAACAAGTTAATGTTCAATAAATTAATATTTTATAACCTTCATGTATTTTCTGGCATCTGGATGATAGATGCCATGAATCAAAAGACTGAATAATAGTAGTTAGTACGAAGTTAATTAATTGTATGGGTATTATCCAGACGATAATGAAAGAAAGCGAAGAAGAATGTTAAGTGACAGGTTCTGTGTATCTCAAGCAAACCACAACTTCATTCGGTTTTCAAAGAAGATGGTAAGGAAACGATTTTATAATAACATGATACGATGGTACGAAATTTATAATATAAGTTACAGAATTATATCTGTAATAATAATTAATATTACGATTAAATAAAACTACTAATTCAAGAATATATTATATTGAATATGCCTGCCACATTGACGTAAGCATATTCAATTTCATGTCAATGTAAAAACTTCACTAGTTGCAATTATTTTCCTAAAATTTAATTCATAAGTAATGTCATGAATATTTGCTCATGACCGAAAGTAAATGACCACCTAGGCCTTGCCTCGCAATCGCAAATGTTTACAGTTCAACGTCCCTACATGTCATCCATCCTACGCGATACTCCCACCTACTATTACTGTATATCCTACATGACTGTATTACATGACGATCGTACCACATCTTCATACCTACAAAACAGCTTCATTAATATAGAGCAGGGAACGGATAAAGGGCTGAAACAATCGTATCATAACGAAATATTCATCCCCAAGAAGCAGCTTTCCAGCGAAGTATCTCGCGCCCACCGCGACGTAGGCGGTCATCTGGGTTGCACACCGCTCGCACAAAAGCCACCGCCTCATCGGGCGCTCCCACGCGGCGGCACCGCCACCCGCTGGCGGCCACCGCCAGCCAGTGGGCTTCCGGTGGCGGGGCGCATACAAACCCCCGAATTTGCCAACGCGCCGCGGGCGGAATCCTACTTTCTGAATAATGGGTTCGGGGCGCGGGCGGCGGGTAGTGGGTGGCCTGTGAGATAATGGGTTGAGCCTTGGCATCCTTTCGCGATTTTCCACGGCCCGTTACGCCCGGCGCATCCCCGATGAGCGCTGCTTAGGCGGCGGCGCCCGCGAGGGGGCGTGGCCAGCCGACACGCCCACTCACACAGCCCCTTGCCTCGCGGAGCGGACTCGGGGCGTCAACTGATGTCACTGCAGAGACTCTGACCCTTGCGTTCTAGACCCGACGGTGGCAGGATTTTTGACTCTAGCTTTTCAGCTAGGTCGAGTTCAGCCGACGTCTACAGAATAATTCTAGCTTGCGGCTCTTTTGGTCGGTAGTTGTCCGTGGTTTCTTTGTTCAACATCAGGCAAATGCCGGAGGAGTACCCAAACAAACGGGCCACAGACCGCGCGCGATCTTTCTTTACAACCTTGTCCTCACCCTTACTTACACACTCTTACACATACATGCACCACACTACCACTCATTTCAGAAGTCCAGTCGGGGGTTTACAGGTTTTGGTGTCTGCCTCCCACTGTGGGAGATACCTAGATAAGGGAAATCTCGCAAACAGTCGTGTAGACCGTCGCCGGATCTCGCCATCCAGTGGGAGAAGAACACCACCACCTCACGTGTCGAAACGTGCACTACTTCTATTGGACTAATGACCATAGCTGTTGCTCGCGCGCCACGGAAAAGTCTTTCACGTGTCTAAGGGTCTAAGAGAGTAATTTCTAATGGACTAAATGAATTATATAAGAAACAAAGTAAGTCAGTGAATAGTGCCTTTTCAGTTATGACAAAAAAGCACCAAATATGTCAACACGTAACAAACATTACGTCAATTTTTTCGAATTTCTTGTTCTAAACTCACTCCAGCTTACGCTAGATTTGCCTCAAACAATGCATGTGCAGTGAGAGAATGTGAGTGCACTAAGAAGACTGTATGTCAAAAAATTACTGTTGTTTCTGAAATAAACCATTTAAATTAAAAAGTAAATGAGCATGATGGAATTATCGAGTAATTAAGTGAATCTGATAAAAAGCAGATGAATAAAGTAGTTTGAGAGTGAAACTGATTGAATGATTTCGTGATTGAATGAGAGTGATTGAATAAATGCATGATATTGAGAGTTATTGAGAAAACAATTGAGTGAAAAAAAGTGAATGAATGGATAATTGAGCAAGTGCTTCGATAATGGAGAACGTGAATGAGAAAGTAACTAAACGAACGATGATCATTCGTGATTAAGCGAAAGAGCATGTCTGTGCGCGCGTGCGACACCCAGAAAGAGAGCAATTATTACACGATAATTTGTTGGAACGTGTGATATTGAATATTAAATAATTAAACTATTATGTCTTTCAGTCATTTAATAGTTAATAAGTTAATTCAATAACTACTAAACAGGCCAGGCAAACAGACGGACAGGACGAGGAAACGGACATGCATACGGTCCGGTAAAGGGACGAATGGGCAAGCCAACGTAAAAATGGGTAGACCAACTTCCTTCAGGCAGGCCGACTGACGGGTGAACGAACTGCCAGGCAGACAGGTGGACAGCTGGTCTGACTGACATGCACAAGCGGCATCCGTCGTAGCTCTTCTGTTCTGGGCCACGCCCCCTTGCGACACTCGCTGGTGCAGCGCGTGGGGAATTTTTAAATTAGAGCGTACTGGTCCTTGCATTGTTAATTCTCCTGGTCTTCTGTAGGGAATCTTCCTTTATGTTTTCTCGTTACGTAATGAAGCAACACCATTATCTTTCTCTTCTGTTTCCTTATATTCACTTGCTTGAGACTGGCGTGATTCTCCAGTCATTCATTGTTTCATTTCCTCTTCATGTTTATTTCTTCACTTCTTGTCTCTGAAATGAACAAAACGATTATTTTTTTAATAATCTATTCTCATTATTTAACAATTTTCATTCGTTCCATCTTTTTTAGAATGAACAAAATTATTCCTTCGAGATTCATCAATTGTTTATTAAACTTCAAGTTATTTTCCTTTCCTTGTAAAATGGAGAATGCTCTTTTTTAGAAAAAATGTTTCCGCATACTTCATCTTTGCCAAGATTGCGTAAGCGTATTTGAGGTCAAAAAGTTTAAATCCCAAAGTAGTGTGACAAGAGAACTGTGTTCCATAATTAAATATTGCTTTTTCACTCAATGATGAAATGTTTGCACTATTCTGAGAAACGAAAGTGCAAAGAGAATAAATATGCAGTCTAGTGCCGTCATTCCGTTTCGTATTAAATAATTCTAAAAAATTCATAAATATATTAATTTGAATAAATTCAAACTCTGTATCAATTTGAATACTTCTCAAATACGATGAGTCTAATAGATGAGTCTAGGTTATCAACTTGCTTTATACAGATTCTGATTTTTATTATTTACACTCCTTTGTTTCTTGAATACTTTTGTAGAAAGGTCACTGATCAATCTTCGACTACTATAAAATTTCGAAAAATAACAGCATATTAAAAAACACATTTTAATTGTTTACTTAACGTCTTTGCCGATAAACACCTTTTTCACCTAATACAAGCACATTAAGCGTATATTACGATATAAGATAAATATGTGCACATTTTCTCATTTTAATTGTAGTAGGTGTATTCATAGTTCGCAATCAGATCAGAAACCCTATGAAGAAATAATGTTCAATTATTTAAGTATGATTTTATTTTCTTCCTCTGGGTACACTTTCATCGTTTTACTGATGTTTCCTGAGTGAACACCGATATCACTAAATTATGAAAGGTATACTCTTCAATATCCACCTAATTTTGAAAATTGGAAGATGTCATTTAGAATCAAACGCGGATCCACGCACTTAAAGACAATCATGCCACGTTGGCATATATAAAGGCAATCATGCCACGCACTTAAAAGCAATCATGCCAAATTAGTTCTTTGAAGGTGCCACAAAGAAAAAGACCATTCATGTCTTAATGTTTTCTGACGTTTCGAACAAGGAAAAATCCTTGTCGCTACACAAAAACGGAAAGGAAATTAAGTTCAAGTGAACACTTACCGTTGTATAAACAATCAACTCTTTTGCACACGGAGAGTTATTTCGCATTGTATTCAGCCCACACATGATTTTTCCTTCCTTCCCACGTAACAGTACGCAAACATCCTTTTCAAACGTGAGACGAGCAGAGCCGCCTACTATGTGTTAACAGCGCGGGGGAGAGGCCGGGAGGAAGGCGCATTCTTGCGAAGAGGAGCACGTAGCATGACGGAGACACTCTCCTCCCACCGAGCGGTCGGCCTCACCGGAGGATCCGCCAGAATCAACGCCCTCATGCGGAACTGCCTGTTACCCGAAACCGGAAAAAAAATGTTTCTCTTAGAGTGAGTGCGGAAAGCAGAAGTAAGACATGGTTTGACACGAGAGAGGAATTGAATGCACTGTTCCTACCGACTTTCGATGTAGATGACGAAACAAGTAAGAAATTAAGAATCGACTTCTACGGAAGTTTATTTATTTATTTATTTATTTATTTATTTATTTATTTATTTATTTATTTATTTATTTATTTATTTATTTATTTATTTATTTATTTATTTATTTATTTATTTATTTATTTATTTATTTATTTATTTATCCACAACAGGGCAAAGCTCCAATTTTGTTCACAGCAGATACTACTGAAACAAATTGTAGACATCGATGAAAATAGATAACAAACACTGAAATAATATTTTTAAATGCCTAATTGAAAAGGAAAGAAACGAAAAATAAAGGTAATACAAAGAGATCATACAAAACAAATTAATAAAACATAGCACCCTAATAAAATACAACAGAAGTGAAAAAATACAATTTACAAATAATCGGCTTGTATTTTGATATATTTTTCTACGTACTTATTTGATACTCAGGCAATAATTGTTTGTATAAAAAAATGTTTTTGCTACTGAAATTAGGAGAAACTCTTGTCTATGGAATGATGGTTTTGAAGATAATTGTTGTCATGAATGACGGAGAAAATTAATGTATTGCACAGGTAGTGGTCGCTAACTTACCTGGGATTCAGGCTTGGAATGATATCCAAAGAAGTAATTCAGAAAGTTTAAATGATATTCCAATTTTAAAATTTATTTTTACATTCAGAAAACTATCAAAATGCCACTAGACTCTATTCAGTATCAGGTAAAATGGTATGGAGACTTGAAATTTTACAATAAATCTCCACAATATACCAATTTTAAAGTATTCACTTTATTTCGAAAGTAAAAGAACTGGTGTTTTTTGGTCAGTTGTAAAAAGCAAATTTAATTATCTCTATTGGTTACTAATTACTGCTATTGGACATGTGATAGATCAATACGATTTATAACGACTAGAGTGGCGAGAAGAGATCGCTTTTATGTCTGATTTTACTTCAATAACTTCACAAAACGTTTTGACATGATATTGAGTCCTTGCTTATCAGGCTTTTAAGGAATGTATTTTTTACAAGGAATCTTTTTCTATATCCAAGAACGGTCTAGTTAACGTTTACTTACGTGATGGAATGTAGTATTGTTTATTTTCAACAAACTTGAAGGTTTGTGAGGGGGATTCCACAACATTATGTGACACCAAATGTGACACCAAACCACGATTAATTTATAAACTTTGAGATAACTGGAAGTTACTTTGAATGATCGCTTGCCTAACAGGGTCGACTAAGAGCCAAATACTGGCAGAAAGAATGTTGTAATGTGATTTTCCATTTGATCTACGCACGCGCAGGTAAAAATATGACGCTATTGTATTTTAACACCTTTCTTGTGATTTAAAGGTAATCTACGAACCTTGTAAAAACAGTGTAATGCAAATGTGAAATGAATGGTGTATAATACAAGGTAAGATGTTTGCTACACGGTAGGTATAAGGCTAAAAGTTTGGATCGGCGCCAACAATTCTTAAATAGTCATACAATTGAATGAGCGAGATAAAAAATGTAGGTTAAGGTGATAAGTGAAAAAATTAAAGAATGATACTAGGTGAAGGTGACAGTAAAAATAACGTCTAAATATTGATGAATTAGAGAACCGAAAAATTGACAAAACATATTTTGCATATATATATATATATATATATATATATATATATATATATATATATATATATATATATATATATATATATCCCGAGTTACAATTCATCTATTGATTCCAATCCATATTCACATTTGTAAAATTTATGTAAAACTTTATTGTGGTATTTAAGGTTTAGGCCCCATCTCGACTTACAAATGCTTCTGTGCTTTCAAGTGCAACGCGGTGGCAATTTGTTTTACCAGTATCATTTGATTAGATTTACCGGATCGACAAATATCCTATTCAAAATCTTACAGCTTTATTTCTACCATTTTTTCCTACATCTGTTCTAAATTCTTACCCGAACATAATACGAAGGATCAATTGTCATCCAGTAATTGTGCACTATCCACTGCGTTAATAGGAGATTCGGACAAGTATAAAAAAAACTTTAGTTGGATTTACTTAGATTCGGCGGACACATGGAGTCTCACAATAAAATTATGGAAGTTATGTTGTCAGAACTAGTTCTAAGAAAAAATCCAGAAAGTTTCCTCAAGGAAATCTAAAAGTGCTTGGTTTAGTGACACAGTAAGGAGGTTGGACAGCGTTAACTGAAGATGCTGAGAAAGTGTTAATTGGTCTCGTCTACATAAAGAAAGAGCTCATACCCAGTTAGCAAAGGAGAAGAAGGGAAGAAGAAAGTGATAAGAAAGAAAAAGGAAGAGGAGATGAAAATGGGGAAGGAAATTATTGTTTTCCAAAACTGTCTCCTTAGTACGACAGAAAACATTAACGAACTGAAATTTGTAGCACAAGCTTTACTTTCATTTTCGAATGTACCAGAACAGTAAAACGAGTTCATATATTCATATTTTGAACAGAGATTATTCAATGGGCGAGGAAGTCTTTGGTAGCACCCACTTTTTTCTAGAATTGTTATATTAAATCCTGAGTAAGGAGTATAGATTTTCATCCTTGTGATTGCGGCATGGAAACAATGGCTACCGCGTACCTCATAACTTTACCGAAATCAACATTCATCATTTCATAATTGTCCTGTAAACGAAACTTCAGTTCATTGATTCTTAGAGGCTAACTTTTCGTCAGAAGAAGGAAAAGAAGGGAAAAACAAGGAACAGTGAAGAAGAAAGAAGAGCAGCAGAAAATGACGACAGGAAGACAAAAAGGTGGAGGGAAAGGAGAAGGAAAAGAACCAGAAGCAATCAAGGAATATGAAATTGATGAAGGAAACGGAATACAAGAGATAGGAACATGTAAAGAGAAAGGAAAAGAGGGAAAACAGGAAGGAGGAGTAATATAACTAGAAGATCGAACTTAGGAAGGGAAAGGAAACGCCATAAAAGGGATAGGAGCATGAAAAGAGGAAGCCAAATAGGAAGGAGTAAACGAACTACAAGCAATCGAAGAAGATGAAACTGAAGAAGGAAACAAAATATAACGGATAGGAGCATGTAAAGAGAAAGGGAAAGAAGAAGAAAGGTCATCGTTCCAGCCGGAAGAGCAACGAACTGGACCTGGAAAACCACCCGCCCGGTCACAACACACGCGCCCGCTACGCCCCATCAAGTGCAATGGTCACGCACGGGTATTGCAGCACGCCCGCTCCGTTCCCTGGGCGGCGCGTCACGCGGGGTGCGTGTGAATCTTCTTCCCACCCCTTCCCCGCCACCAGCCTCACCCTGCGCCACGGGAGGATGGGACAGGCGTCGCATGCGCCCCTCTTCCCCCCCCCCCCCTCTCTCTCTCTCTCTCGTAGACATCATCCATCGAGTCCCACCCGTGAATCAACGCACATCTACCTCTCTCACTCCCACACCCACCTCCTCTCTCTGTCTTTCTCTCCCCCTTCTCTCTCTCTCATAGACACCGTCGGTCGCGTCCCACCCATGAATCAACGCACATCACCATCTCCCTCTCTCTCTCTTACTCCCTGGGCCCATTGTTACTCCTTGCGGAGCTCCCCCGCGGTCGCAGACAATGGCCGCGCGGCGCCGCGTCCCGGGGAAATTCGGTTGGCGGATATAAAAGAGATGGGAAGAGCGCCGCGGGCAGTTGGCGCACCACCTCCGCAGGCAGGCCCTCCACAGCACAGGATGAAACACGCGCAGGTAGGAGTGACGAGGCGCAGTGTCAGTGACCCAAGAGGACGCGCCGGTGGGTGTTCGGAGGGGACAGTGTTTGCTTTCGGTGCATATGAGGTGCTTGTTTCAGAGCGTTTGAGTTGAAAGTGAGTGAGCATTCGCATTCTTCAGGGGGGCCATTATAATGAATGAAAGAGAATGTTCAGTGTCGTCTGAATTGCATATGTTTGTTCAGTGTTGATTTGTGGCCAGTTGATTTCAAGAGACCAGAAATTTAAATAAGCATTAACAAATAAAATGCTTTTGAAAATATTTTGATAATGGGATAGATAGAAAATTGAAGGGTATTATTTTTCTATCAAAATGATCTCTGGGGTGTGTGGTATATTTTTAAAAAGTGTTTGTAAAATACGTTTTACTGAAAAAAGTTATTATAAAAATTTAACGAGTTAACCAATATCTCTGGCAATCCACGCAGAATTCATTAAGATGTAAAATATTTAAAATTTCTGTGTAATTGATTTTGAATAATTCAAAAGTTAATTTTCTATTGGTATGGGGTCCGCGTAACTTTTGTGAATGTGTGTTATTATTTTAATTATCACGAACTGCACAACCCGATAATACTAATATGATATATGGTTGGTTTTATTCAACAGGAATTTTGCATTAGTCAATTTTCTTTTCCTTAATGTTGAGATCTACATAAAGTACGAAAAGATATTAAAAATTTGGCTAATTATTGTTAAACGTAAAATTACATTATTCTTTTCGGATTTTGAATGAATATCATTGTGATGTGCGTTATAATTTAGTTTACTTGAAAATGAGTAAAAAATAGTTTTAAAATGTAGTTTTTGGTGTAGCATTGGACATTAACATTACCTGCAGAATACATGTCAATTTCACTTATTGAAAAATTAAAACAGATTGAGTAACAAATTATTGAATTAATTATTATTATTATTAATTTATTATTATTATTATTAGAGCATACACACGAACATAATTCTCAGACAGTTTGTAGGTCACACGTTTCCAAGTACATTTCGTAAAATTTTATAATGTTAACTCTCTTGGCGCAAATCAGAAATAAACATGTCATAAACAAAGGTATAATTCCAAATTAACTATGATTAGCGAATATTAATACTGATTAGCGAATAATAATAAATATATTTGAACTAAATTGAGTATTAATTAAATTAAAATAAAAAAGTGCAACATCTTTTACCCTTAGATGTTTCATAATAGATACTTCCTACAAAGAATAGGCTTAATACAGGATATGGAAATAGCACTTGTTCTGAAAAACATAGAAAATATTATAGTAAATAATCGAAAATATTATGGAACTTCAACAGCAAAAACAAAATCAGGAATGTTGAAATGTTATTATAAAAATATGCTCTCATTTCATCTGAATTAGAAAGCAACACGACAATTTTATCAAACAAAAGAATGTTCTGACATAGAACATATTTTTTGGAGAGGTTTATTTTATAATTGATATTAATTCGTTTAATTGTTAGCTCGTTCCTAGAGTACTGCATTTTCCAGAATAATTCAGAAAATAATTTATATTAAATATTATTTTGTTTTTCAGCTAGGAAACGTATTTTTTTAATACCCACGATCCTAGGATACTGTATCAAATGATACAAAAATGTGTCACTTAAGCTGGCATATCAATCTTTATTTATTTATTTTTTTCGCATTCTAAAGTATGATCACCAACTTCAAGATATTCAGTTAATAGGAATGGCATGTATTCACCGTCTCACGTTTAAATAGCAATCACAATTTATTCACTTTCGCGTGATATGTGATTTAACGTATTGTTATATTAAATAAACTATAGAATTTTACAATTCCTGAGAAGTATTACAAAAATAGTTACTATTACAAAAATATATTATATTAATTATACTATTTTACAATAACACTGTATATCCGACATTAAAATACATATTATCTTCCCTGAAGTTCATGTTCTTATTTACACTGCAAAATCTCATTGCTGAAAAGCACCACATGACATTACCGACCAGTCTGTCACCTTGCTATATTTGATCCATCTTCTGCATTTATCCAAGTATGAAGCAAATTCATCTGTACCTTACGTTTGCATTTACCTATTATCAGGTGGGGCACAGGCGCTCCAATTTCAGGGGATTCAAAGACCTTCAAAAACTCACTTTAATGTTAGCATAAGCTTTCGCGGCCAGATTCATTACACACTTAATTGTCAAGGAGATGCCGCGTTCTAGGCGTAGATGCCAAAGGCTTGGCCGTCATACTGCGGCCTTCCTCAGGGCGAAAACCCTGCTTTTAAAATCACCCAGGGTCACTATACAACAAAAAAATATCTTTTGTCTACTGAAAATTAGCAAATGAAACTCACATTCCAAAAAGATCGGATACTTTGTTCATTTTCAAAGATTTTTCGTGTTTTCGGGAGCGTCAACTGCTTCGGTCATTAGTCCCGTTAGTGTAGTGCATTTTTCTCGGACGATGGCAGTGAACTTCTCCCGCTGGATGGCGAGATCCGGCACCGAACTACCGCCGGCTAGTGGGGTTTCCCCCTAACTACAACTCTTCCACCAGCGGGGCACCACCCCAGCCGGGACAAGCTCTAAGCTCCCGATAGGTCTCACGGAAAATGTGGTAGTGTAGTGCGTGTTAGTGTAAGTGTGTGTGTAAGGGGAGAGGATAGGACAAGGAAGAGGAAGGGCAGATCGCGCGCGGTCCGTGGCCCGTTTGGTAGGGTACTGCTCCGGCATTCGCCTGGTGTTGATCGGAGAAACCACGGAAAACTACCGATCAGAGCAGCCGGCCGCGAGAATTCTTATCCAGACACTAACTGAATTCGACCTAGCTGAATAGATAGTGTCGAAAATCCTGCCGCCATCAGGACTCGAACCTAGGACCCGGTCAGAGGCGTTGCAGTTTTGGCTGGTCAGTACTATGCGAGATAATCGGAAGATCAATACGAAACATAATTTGTCAATTCCCTACTGCGGTACATCAGGAACATGAAATGTTGTATACATTAATCATATACAATAAATGGACCCCCCCCCCCCGATAATGCAATCTCAAGTTTTTGGTTGAAAATCCGTTTTGAAGGTTTTAGTGAACTGTAACGCTTGCATACACATGTCAGGATTAATTCTGATTCAAAGATTGGTGCAAGAGGCGATAAGATACATGCAATATCATTCGAATATTGGTATGTCTGTCACTATGTATGTATAAACGAAGGATGTGTCAGATAACTTGTTGAACGAATGTATGTTTCGCACATCACTCTGAAAAAGTTTAAATACTATTCGAATATGACATACCCCAACCAATATTTAACCCAGATATTTCTTTTATTTCCTATTGATCCCCCAAATGTATATATTTAAATTCTATCAGATACTTTGTGTAAAAATGTGTGAATTCGTTGAGATACAACACAAAAAGGAAGAAAGGTTTCGCTATGCCACGTATTCTTATTTTATTTTTATTTTCTTTATGTGATCGCAGATGGTGATTCACTCGTGTTTAAATAATAAATTATTCACTGTGAGTACTGCAATATAAAAATAGACGTCCAGTTCACAGACCCACAACTCTTAACACTTCCAAGACATCCATATTCCTCTTCTTTTTGGTAGTTTTTTCGCATGTCTCTGCTGACAGATTATTCCAACTGTAGGGGATTCTTCCATCATTTTTTTCCTTCACACAACATTTCTTTGCAATGACGTTTTCCTAGCCTCAGAAAGTCAAAGGCTCAAGGTCGGGACTTGCATTCATCTTGTGAAATCCGGCACCGACCTATGCGTCGTCTTAGACCAGTCTCCCTACACCAGTTACTCGTATCCACCCAGCGGGAAATGCGCCATCTGTGACTAAGTCTAGGCACCCGACTGGTCTCTTGACAAGTGAGGTTGTGTATGATGGTGTACGGTTAAGCCTGTGTGTGTGTGTGTGTGTGTGTGTGTGTGCGCGCGCGCGCGTGTGTGTGTGTGTGTGAGACAGAGAGAGAGTGAGAGAGAGACAGAGAGTGAGAGTATGTGTGTGTAATGGAGAGGGGAATTGGAAGGAATGATCGTGCGCTGTCCTTGGCCCGTATATGAGAGACATTCGCCTGATGAACTATAAAGAGGAGAAACAACGAAGCACTATCAACCATGTAACTAGCCGCTAGAATTCTCCTCCAGAGAACGGCTGAATTTGATTTACCTAAATAATTAGTGTCGAAAATCCCCGCAGATGATTCGAAACTTCTCGGTAAGACTCGCAGCAGTGGCAACAGTTGTTGTCCTGAACCAACTCAGCTAGTGGAAAGTTCCGGATTTGCGTGATATTGAAGATATGGAGAAAGAATTAATATTCTATACAGTAGGCATTAATAATAATAATAATAATAATAATAATAATAATAATAATAATAATAATAATAATAATAATAATAATAATAATAATAATATGGTTTCTTCAGATACTATATGCATCCAGGGACGCGTAAAAGACAAGGGCAAATAGGCGTGCGTAATTTTTTTTTCTAATTTAGATATTTCATGTTTCCTATTAGCCATAAAATATATGGTATTTGTTGTTTTCTTAAAAAAATGAATGTCTAAAAGGCTGTTCCTGATTTTCGGTTACATTTAAATTGATCTGGTATCCTTTTAGTTTATTCCATCTGTGAAAATACTTATGGGAAGGAAATAATCTCTGAAATAAGTCTGTTTAATATTTTTATTACGTTATTTGGCATTTTTGGTTGAATTAATCCAACTTTTGCCAGCTAGCATTGTTTCCAAGTCCGGACCGTGTTTTTATTTATTATCTATGAATGAGGGTAAGGAAGACAGGTAATGAACTCGAGACATTCCCTTCACCGTATCTAGCATACTTCGCCTGCCTAATCTTCGGTTTTCGTCACAGCTTTGGAAACAGATGATATGTAATATAATGCTACATCTCAATTTTTGCATTTTATATTGAATCAAAACCATGTCTGTTTAATATTTGAAGCTATTATGTTATTATTTAATACCTTAATTCTGGAGTATTATCTATTTCTACATCCAAATAGTCAAAAAGAGTGAGAGTCTCTTTCTTTAGTCGCCCGTATCGGAATCGAAATATGTCTCGTGAAATGCTGCGTATGGGGTTGCAGGTTCTCGGCCTGGTGCTGCTGGCGCTAGCAGCGGCTAATGCAGGGGGCTTTGTGCCGGCCCCCGCCGCATACAACACTCCTAGGGGCTTCTCGCACCAGAACTCCTTTGGGCCTTCCGGAGGCTCCAGCTACGGCGCGCCTCCTTGCAACAGCTGCGGAGGCGGCGGCGGCGGCGGCTTCGGCGGGGGAGGCGGCTCCTACGGCGGCGGCCATGGCGCAGGATACGAACAGGTATTTCGCCATTCCAACAGAAACTATGCTTGTTTTGCAGGATGTCTCGGAATAAATGTTACAAACTTCTAAGGCATGTAGAGGGGTCGAAAATGATTACTTTTGGCCGATGAACGTGTTATAAAATTACATGTCTGATAGAAAGATAACACCCCATGAACTGGTGTTTGGCTGGTTCAGAAAATCTCTTTTTCTGAGTCAGAACGTGTACTGGTGAACAATATTGTTTGATGAGTTGACTACCATTTTCGGACAAACGTCTCATGGTGTTTTCGTAATGAATTCTTTATTAATACAAAAAAGGTCTTCGTCTCAAAAGATATGACTTTATTAAATAATTTGATAAAAATTTAGAGTTTATAACAAAGATAGGTTCAAACATCGTCAATATAATGAATCAAATCTTAACCATTCACATTATACCAGATATGTTCTATAGTTATTCGCAATGTTTCTCTACTATAGGTACGTTGACTCCCAGAAAAACACAACATTTCTAGAGTTTCGCTGCTTCCGTAAGTCACACACACTACTTCCACAAGTATCTGTCTAAAAATAGCGTCAAACGAATCGCCTTGCCGAGAAAAAAACGAATGAGCTATTACCTACCTCAGTAGGTGCCTTAAAACTCCAATGATTTGTCAATGGACATGCTATGAAGTTACATATATGAAATTTGCCGCATGATGATAGACAATTCCTTCTATACTGGTGTTTGGCAGGAAAACGAAATCTCGCTGTGTCAGAACGTGTCTTGCGAAGTTTGGCAATTTTACACAGATTACACGTGTTTACTATTACACTATTACTGTCACACGTGTTTACACTATTTTGAGTCAAATCTCCGTTGATGTCTTTGGAATTATCCCTTTCCGAACTACGCTCTAGCGCTGCTCGAGCGTAACTGGGCCGACGAATCACAAGCGCCGCCCAATTTAAGTTTCAAAGCTCATACTGAGACAATGGGGAGATATAGACGAGCGCTGCTTGTTTGTCGGGTGGCAGTAGAGTTCCAAGAAATTAGAAAAAATCCACTATGACACAGCATCTGCCAAGAGACATTTGTTTGTTTTATGTTGCTGTTGTTGCCAATAAAATAATGGAAAAAACATGTATTTCTGTGTACTAATTACGATAATATAAGTCTATGAAATAATTGAAGATTTTACCCTTGAAACCCCACTTGTTACCCCCACTTTTCAAGAAGAATTTTAAAAAATTATAGAAACGCCCTACCTATTGATGAAATACGTCAATGTAAAGAGAAAATGTTACTTATACTAATATTAAAATAACGTTATGCTAGCTTCAAAAACTCTACTTTTATTAAAAAATACAAAAATAATTAAAAACTGCCAGTCGGCTGGGATCAAGAGCTATCCAGAGGAGCAATCTGGAAAAAGTTAATTAATTAATTAATAATTAAGGGACTAAAACACATCTAAATATCCTACAAAAAGTAATCTAGTAACCTGCTATTGACTTCGGGGCGAGTGATGTGTTATTAAATGCATATCGATCTACGAGAGTATGAAGAGCCCATTTTTACTGGATCTTTTTACAATATTCTCAGAACAATCTCGAAAACACTTGTTTTTTTTTTGTTTTACGGTATTTACAGAGGTGAGCTGTCGCTTATTCGGCTCCTCTCGACAAGACGAATCGATCCACACTATTTTTAAACGGACTATATATTTCTGGAAAAATTCTGGAAAGTTCGTTTTTGAGGGAGTCCAATAGTCGTGGAGAAACCCTGCGAAAGACTTTCTAGCGCATTATAAATCGTTAAGAAGTGATTCATTAGATAGACGATAATTGAATGTAACTTTATAATGAAATATATAATTTTATCCGTTTTTATTACCGTAAGTCAAACTTGATGAGACCAATTTGTATTAATTATTAAAATTATTAGAGAGAATTATTAAAATACTTGCGTCCCAACTATCCATGGTAAATTTTAAACGATATAATCAGCGTCATATACAACACCAGTGCTTTAATGATCCGTAGTCTCCAATTAACTATCAACATCAATCTTTCACCCTCTGTAGATTGAATCGTCAAATTCAGACAAAAATCATAGTGCAATGAATTTATTTCAAAGTTGGGGAAAGGTTTTACAATACTGGTATCTTCTTAATAATTTCATACAATACTCGATAGGTTATTAAAATTGGTCTTGTTAGATTTTTCTCAAATCCATTGGACGAAACGTGCACCGTTATGTTTATAATTTCGTTTTATTGTAACTTTCTGTAGCAAATATACAGTTTTTTATTGAATATGTCTGCCAAAAGTGCCATAATAAGCCGATTACTTCGTAATGTTCACAGTATCATCAACGTCAGGATAAAGACAAAAAAAAACACTTATAGATCTTACAAGAATAAATTACATGTACATTTTGTTCTCTAAAGCATTAAATCTCTTTTTTTCATTTTGTAATACTTATCCAAATGGGAACATAAAGGAGCAAACGGCTTTGGTGTCCACTTAGTTCTTTTAATTCCCAATGTTTTCTACTCCATATTAGTACCACGGAAATGTTCAAAAGTAATTAACCCGGGAGTACTCGCAATATATCCCAGCCACGGCAATTTTATGTTCCTGAATTACTGCTATGCATTAGTCGTCTTGAATTTCATGTATTCCTTCAACGTACTTTCCTGAGATCTCCTGGCCTTTTACTTTTATCCTTTCGCTGAATCATTTCCCGTGAGCACGTTCGAACTTGATCGGTGCGAAGCATGATATCTGGCGTATGCGTTGGGTACAATGGCGCTAGTGCATTGTGAGCTCCTGGACTGAGCGGTATGTGTCATGGCATTACTTTCAGCTGTGTCTATGACAAGTTCATTTGTGTCTATGACAAGGGCAGTTCAGACAATGTAATAATTGACCTTATTGGAATCTGGCTGAATTGGATGTTACACTTTCTTACCAATGAGGAAAAAAGATATACTGGAGACGTCTGTAGGGCAATGAAAAAAATGGGAATCTTGCAAAATAGAACTAGAGGTGCTATAGAATGGCACAGCGTTTCTCGTAGTAAAGTTTTCTAATTTCCTTGGTGCGGACTGGCTTTACAGTTTTGCCCCATTCTCTAGCCAGCTGCCATTTATCGTCGCGCAGATTACATTATTTTGACATTTTTCGGTTTCCTAATAGTAGAACCGAAATATTACTTCAAGAATATTAAAAAAAGAGTTCAATCTCTTCCTAATTAGAAATTTTTATAGAAAAATTTGAAGACTTTTTAAGAAATGGTGATTAAGCATTACTGTAAATGCTCTGACATTTGAAGCTCTTTCTCACAGGAATCTAGAGTTTTCGAAAAACTTCATTTAAAGTCACGTGAAGCGCTTCCCAAAATCTCTTCTTCTCACAAATGAAACATTATATACTAATCGATGATAACGTCCAAATTAACAGCGTGAGACATATTTAATGTAATTCTTGGAAAAACAAAATAATACACCACAATCATCTTTACGTCAAATTCAACAGTATCATTACCTCTATCCATTGGAAAATTTGGAAGAAAAAATGGAGCCACTTTTGTGAAAATCATGTATGAGCGTTTCTGGAAATGCGGAAATTCGAGCTCATTTGAACAGAAAACTGTTGAGTTTTCTAAAAATTTTATATATGGCATTATTGGAAACACATCTACTCGTAAGCAAAATAATGTAAAGAAATAGTCTCTATTGTAAATATTACCGACGTGAGAGACAAGTAAAAAAATAATTTTTTGTAATTTTTGAAAAAACAAAAGAATATAGCAATATTGTGGTAATATCCTCGTATATTTAAAAAAAATTATTCTTCATCTTATTTAAAAAAAATTATTTACGACAAATTTCATTTGAAGAAAAAAATCTCTGACTTCAATTTTGAAGATGTAGGAAGACGCCTAGAACAATTTTTTTCAATTTTCGACAATTTAGAGTCTACCGTGAAAATGCCACTTTTATAAGTATATTGTTCTATATTTTTACCAGAAATTTAGAGAAAAAAACTGAAGAATTTTTTGACTGATTGATAGTGATTCCGGGCGCGTCAACTTCTGAGATCATTAGTCCCGTAAGTGTGGTGTATGTTTTTCATCGGGAGGTGGCGATGATCTTCCCCCGCTGGATGGCGATATCCGGCGCCGACCTACCGTCAACAAGTGGGCTTTTCCCTAACCACCAGCGGGGCCCCGACTCAGTGGGAACAAGCGCTCAGTCTTCGACCGGTCTTCCGACATGTGTGGTAGTGTAGTGCACGTTAAGTGTGTGTGTGTAAGGAGTGAGGATAGGACAAGGAAGAGGAAGGAAAAAATCACGCGCAGTTCGTGGCCCGTTAAGATACTGCTCCGGCATTCGCCTGGTGTTGATCGGAGAAACCACGGAAAATTACCGATCACAGCAACCGGCCGGTAGAATTCTCCTCTAGACAGCGACTGAATGCGACCTATCTCACGAGCTAGTGTCGAAAATCCTGCCACCATCGGGAGTCGAACCTTGGACGTTCCGGTCAGAGGCACTGCAGTGACATCAGTTGATGCACTGAGCCACCGGTCTCGGCTGATATGCTAGCTGATATGCTAGTTTCGAAAGTCTTGCCACAGTCATGACTCGATCTGACGACCTCCCAGTCAGAGGAACTGCAGTGACATCAGTTGATGCCCTGGGCCATATCTTCCTGTGAAGTGGGGAAGAAAAGTTTGCCTACGAATAATTCCGGTCGAGGATTTTGAGTTTATTCGCTAGGGAATAACCAGTTTTTTTTGGATACACACTGAAAAAGAACCATTGACATTCAAATGAGTTCTCGCGGAATTAAATTATGTTTCTCTTTTATTTATTACTTTCACTTAGTCTCCATAAATGCTAATCGTGCTCTGAAAATTCGCAGACAAATTCATTCACTGAACATATCCAAAGTTTATGGGTACATTATTTGAGTACTCAAGGCAATTATTGTAAGTATTAGTTCAATTTCCATTCAACTGTTAATCTATTAAACGTGCAAGTTGTCGTTTTCATTGAAGATTTCAGGATGATTCAAATACAAGAATAAACTCTTGGAAATTGTGTGGATATATGCGCTATTTGATGTATTTCCATATCTGATATTTCACTCAAAGACAAGTATTATTATTTTATGTATCCACTTGTTTTACTTAAATTTGTTCCTCGTTTTATTGGATTGCAAAAATGGCACTGAATTCTACAAAATTCCGATTTCTGAAGAGGTAAAAACATCGCAGATCCCAGATGACACAAAAGCCGTTGCTGCAAGCCCGACAACTCTAAAAGCCAGTCTCTCCATTGTTTTGCGTCTCTCGTTTCGCATTTAGATGCAGAGAGCAAACTTGGCAGTACTTACCGAGCTCTGTATAACGGAGTTTGCAATCGTTAGTTCTGCAAGAGCGCACCATGCGCTCCACGGGTTCTTTGCTTCACAAAAAGCCACGAATGTAATTCGAGCAATTTAGATACTGAACGATGCGAAGGAACAACGAAGTTTTTACTCTGAAGTAGGCTATAATCTTGTGGTCTTGCAGCATTGTCAAAGTGACGAAACAAATTAGTCGACTGTAGCTATTAGTAGTGCGATTATAAGTGAAATCGAAAACAAAACAATGATCAAGAAAAGGCTGATTCTAAGTTTCATGAACTTTCGACATAGTCAGAAAAATGTGGAGTAAATTTGTATTGTCTTGACGATGAAAAGTTTCAAAAATTTCATTTTTTTTCGAATTTATTCGTTTCTAAAAATGTCATGAAGGGTGCACCTTCGTTTGAAATAGTTATTCATGTGTAATAAAGCTCTAAGAATATAGTAACTTTTACTTTTTTGCATACTTTGTACTTAGATCGTGAAGAGAAATTATTGAAAAGTTTCAGTCTAAAGCGGCGATTTTTTGTCGGAGAAACACGTGACCACAGTCTGAGATACCGTTGATAATTTGCCCTACCATACATAATAAAATATATTATATTTCTTCTAATAATCATAATAATCTATATTAATCATACCCATTAACCACATACTGCATCACTGCACTGTTAGTAAGGCATCTGGAATAAAGCGACATAACGAGATTAAGAACTTTATAGAGGAGAATATGCAACAATAGTCGGACTCCGTAGTGTCTACGGATGCAACTTTTTCCGTTGTCGAAGGAGTTAGACTCAACGCTGAACTGGCAACGGCAAGGGGTCCGCATTGTCAACGTGTTTATTTCCCTCAAGGATGGGTCTAGACTTCTGAAAACTGAGGAGAAAAAGGTGGCAATATAATAACCAGTCACTCCTCTATTAGCCAGACATCATGGAGTGACCAATGTCAAAATATTGTCAACAGTGATTGGAACATGTGCGACTATGCCAAGATCCACAGTCAGTGTCCTCATTATGTTAAAGTTCACATGTCGAGGCGAACCACCATCTCGTTAATTTCTCTCAGCATGTCTATTAAGCTCTACACCCAATTTGTAGATTACGATGAAACAATTTTACCTTGATCATAGTAAGTGTAGAAAAGGTATCTCTTAGTCTCCTGGGTAATTCTAGGGAGCACAGAGGATTTTAAAATGCCTAGGAATAATTTAGTTCCCACGTTTTTAAGTAGAAAAAAATTTGCTAGTTAATAAGGCATATAGGAATTCTATCAACGATCCACATTTTTTAGATCCTTGATACATAAAAATTGTTTTACGGTAAAATTTATTTCTATGTGCCTTCTGTTTCTACCTAAATTTGTTCGTACATGTACCTGTCAGTGTGTATGTGTATCGGATTCTGCGACTGTCAGTATGTCAGCCAATGTGTCAATGTGTCCATCAATCCATCGGTCTGTCCGTCAGCTCGTCCGTCTGTCCATTCGTATGTGGAAATCACTAGCGTCTAAACGATTTAGAGGATATTCTTCAAAGTACTCGATCCTGATAATGATCCTGTTAATCCTCTTTGAACCGTCTTTGAGAAAATATATTTTCGAATTTTTAATATTTCACGTAAAATTACGCAAAAACTACTTACATTTTAAAAAAATGCATGTCCTTATTTCAGGATCTGTCTTTCAGCAACAGATTTGATTCAAAAACAAATCTCTATCTTCAATATTGAAGATGTAGGTAGACGCCGAAAACATTTTAAACTTTTGTAATTTTCGAAAAATCATGGATTTCAACAGAACTGAGACCTACACCATTCTCTTAAGCGTTACTCACACTATCAGACCACAAAATGTTATAAAAAATTCGAGTCATTTTTGCGAAAATTTTGAAAATGTTTTTCTGGCATCAAATAAAGTACCTCTTCAAACTAAAATATCCATTTCAATATCTTAGAGCCTAGAGTTTCTTTATATCAATGGAGAAGTATCAATTTAGAGGAAAATCAGCAGAAAGGTTTCGGCGTTACCGTTAACCACAGCCGAATGGACGTTTTGCTGTCAATACATTTTTCGGTAACAAGGACCCCCCAAACATGGTTTTCGACTACAAAATGTTTAAGAGGGTGTAATTTACTACATATAGGAACAAGATTTATTCACCGTTTCGAGGCGTGGATTGGCAACAAGAGTTGTCTTTCGAATATTCGCCGTTTTCCGATACACGGTTACGCTTTCGCTTCTTACGAAGTAAGGATAAAAATGGAAAAATACAGACGATTTTGTGCGATAACTTAATGACATGATACAAGAAATAAGATGTTTTCTTTGTTCAGCAGTGTGAGAAATGAGATGACAAAATATATACATGTGTATGCCATAGATGACGAAGTACAGATGAGACTTAATACTAGGAATGGCTAACAAATGGGGTGTATGTTTTCTTTCTACTGCAATATTTAAATACGTATTGACTCAAGTTCGAGAAAAATATTTTGTCTTGTTTATTTTATAACTATTTCATCACGAACCTCAACAAAAAGCGTCTTAACTCATATCAAGGCCAACAACTTCGTGGTGTTCATAAACTGCCTTGTACGCACTGCCATAAAGTTCTGAGAGAAAAACTGAAGTCATCGCGCCATTGTTTCAAGACAACGCAATTTATGCCAGTAATGAAAATCTAACGACTAGATGCGTATTGGTGTACAATCAGAACGCTCAAAAGAAATATGTTTCTATCAGCCCAATAATCGAAATTTACCTTGCAATTACACACTTCAATACCATATGGAAATCGGGTTTAAAAATCATCTAGTAACTTTAAGTCAAGTGACTTCTAGTTTACTTATAAAACATTCAGTTAATATTTATTTTGCAAAATATAGGTAACATTAGCAGCTATTATAAAATGGAAAAAACGAATGAAAAATATAATGATAGGAATGTGAAATGAAATATATAACAAGAATAATAATTTATGACGAGGAAGTGCTTGTTCTCCTCTCAAACATTAGTAGGACGACAAAGGATATCTTATTGGCTTTACACTATTCAGTTGTTTACACATATTGTTCCAAAGTCAGGAGAAGAGATTTATTTCAGCGTCATTGTGTAAGTATACTATATGCATGAATATTTTTTACAATAACGTTTTTGACGTACTAATTATGTCGTATCTTATCCACGAAAAGAACTAAGTACTGATGGTCTTCGGAAGCGACAGTTAATTTTTCCTTGAGTTTCGAAGCCACTGAGGAGAATAACTAACACTTATTTGTGCTTGTGCGATTCGATTCGGCCATTGCCTGAGAATGGGATAACGGACGGCGATGAAGTTTGTGCCAGAGCTGCATCGGAAACGATCAAGTTGATGAAACTCGTACTTTGGTTGATTGGTTGGTTATTCCGGGCGCGTCAACAGCTTAGGTCACTATTCTCGACAGTGTAGTGCATGTTCGTGTGTGTGTAAGGGGAGAGGATAGGACAAGGAAGAGGAAGGACATACCGTTTGGTAGGGTACTGCTCCGGCATTCGCCTGGTGTTGATCAGAGAAATCACGGAAAACGACCAATCAGAGCAGCCGGCCGCTAGAAATATCCTTCAGACAGCGACTGAATTTGGCATAGCTGAAAAGCTAGTGTCGAAAATCCTGTCACCGTCAGGACTGGAACCTAGTCGGTCAGAGGCGCTGTAGTGACCAGTTGATGCACTGAGCTACCTCACCCGGTATGAAACTTATACATGGTGATGAATTATTTTGTCACTCGGCAGTGAACAAGCGGTTCAAGTGATTCCGGGAGCGATGTCAATCCTTAAATGACGGCCCAAGGTGTATTCGTCTTTCTACTAGTACCATGGACAAAAAAATGCAACGTGCTCTGGACCTTCTTGTCCAAGATTAACGTCAGACATATTGGATGGAAGCAGAGAAATTAAATATATTTAAAATAAATATTTTTTACACAATTGCACAACGTTCACACAATTTGCGCCAGATCTGCACAAACCCATGACTAGTTCCTGCTGCATGACAACGCCACAACCCTTGCGTCGACAATTGTCAGACAGTTTCTAGCTGAAAATCAAGGGACTCCTCTGTCACTTTCACCCAACTCACCTGATCATAACTCAGTGTCCTTTTTTCTGTTCTCCAAGCGAAAGACGCCCACGAAAGTATGGATCCTTATTTCTCCATCAGAGAGTAACGAAGATAACTCACTGTAGGCAAATCGGAGGAAATGAATCATTACTTTCTTTATCCAGCCAGAAAGCACCCAAGTACCACTTGATTCTGCTAGTAACACATTTTATTCTACAAATACAATTACTCACCATCATCAACTCTCAATAGCTTCCTTATTGCCTCAGCTTCAGAGTCGGCGACAGTTTTGCTAAAGTTACAAATTTCTTGTGCCCACCTCTGGAATCTAGGAGTGGATGCGATAGAAAGCAAGTACGCTACCCATAACAAACTCTTTACTCATTTATCACCAACAATCTTTCAATTTACACCGTCTACTGAGATTCTACAAAAGCTCCTTTATCTACAGTACCAAGCCTAAAATTTCTTCAAAATGTTCATTATCTGAACGAAGTGGGTCATTGTACTTCTTTTCTTTAAGTTAGTGTTGTGATCTGACGAGGCGACTCAAGAAGGCGACTAACACAGAGATAAGAACCATCTTGACCAAAACGAGTTTTTGAGTTGAAAATCAAGTTTTAGGATTTCTCTGTACTCACAACAATCAGGGTGTATCACCAAACGTGGCTGAATAGCGCAAGAGGTGGACAAAGTTGAACGAGTCGAGTTTGTTACAAGTAGAACAGCAGGACCCATGTAATCAACATGTTTTTGTCTATTGGTAAAGCTAGTGGATTTATATGAAAATGTTTATCTAGCAATAAAAGACTTATTTATAAGTTATATTTGTAAAAAAGATTCCTAATCATAGCTGGAACCTTTCTAATTGTGCAAAATTAAATGAAACAACGGGAAAAGTTCACAATTCATCCTATGAGGTAAAGTGAATGTATAATGAAGGGGGGTAGTATAACCGCAAGTAACGAAATCATGTTATCTACATCATTTTGTCTTATACGATTTTAATCGAAATATATGTATCTGAACGCCTTATTTTGGCGCGTTTTGTAGATAAAATATATACTATTATCGATTACCCATTTTTTAAAATTTATTTCTTCCTGTTAAACTTTCGTCTTTCGGTGATTTTGACGGGTACAATGTTACATACAATAAATTTACTTGCCCATCGTTAGGTAAATGGGGGTCTCGGTATAACCCTTCATTACTTTTTAATTTTTTAATTTTTTTATTATTTGACTAAGGGAAATTTGTATTTATTGTTTAGAAGTGGAGGGGTGTGTTTTGTGAGAAATTTCGATTACCCATGTGTTGTGTTTATAGATAGTGTCGCTGAGTATTCAAGCTTGATGAAATAGAAGCTTCAGTCTTGAGGCCTTCAAAGACACGTAGCTCGACAGTAACTTTAAATATTTGATCAGTAGTGGTTTCATTTTCGAAAATGTCTTCTGATTGTCCAGCGGATACAATCCATCAAACTGAAGCAGATATCTCTGAAGACATTAATGCTTAAAAGTGTACACATTTTTAAAAGTTTTGTAAAAGTTTAAAACATTTTAAAACATTTGTAAAAGTTACAAAATTTCCTCATACTCGGATTCAGGTTCTCAGCATTCAATAATTAGTGCCCGGAAATTGCATGAGTAGACTAGGGCAACAATGAAAGAGAAGCAAACATAGTGGAATTAACCTTTTGAAATGAAGATTATACATTTCCGTAAGGACTCGCTTACTACAGTACCATGTAGTACTACTTAACGACTTTTATTACGTGTTTTAATATCGCCTTATTATTCGAAACCGTACGAGGTGCACCACGTACATTGGTGACATTTAGAAGAGGAAAAACATCGCCATTTTCCGGCGCACGATTACATAACTTTCTCTTCTTACGAAGTATTTCGTAAGGCAAAAAAGTAAAAAGACATTCGATCTCACACGTCTCACCTTCCTAGACGGCGCCGCCCCTACTCCACGCATGACGCTATAGGCGTTAAAATTAATATCGCGCGCGGTCTTCACAGTGTGAAGGGAAAGGCTGAGATGGTCCTGAGCAATAACTTTATCGACTGCACTGACTCTAAATGGAAGGCTCTCGATGGTTGGTTGGTTATTCGTTTGATTTTGATTGATTGATTTTTTTCGTGTTTCCGGGCGCGTCAACTGCCTCGGTCATTAGTCCCGTTAGTGTAGTGCATGTTTTTTTCTCGTGAGATGGCGATGATCTTTCCCCACTGAATGGCGAGATCCGGCGCTGACCTACCGTCGGCTAGTTGGGTTTCCCCCTAACCAGGACTCTCCCACCAACGGGGCACCACCCAAGCCGGGACAAGCTCTAAGCTCCCGACCGGTCTCCCGGAATATGTGGTAGTGTAGTGCATGTTAGTGTAAGTGTGTGTGTAAGGGGGAGAGGATAGGACAAGGAAGAGGAAGGACAGATCGCGCGCGGTCCGTGGCCGGTTTGTTAGGGTACTGCTCCGGCATTCGCCTGGTGTTGATCGGAGAAAACACGGAAAATTACCGATCAGAGCAGCCGGCCTCTAGAATTCTCCTCCAGACAGCAGCTGAATTTGACCTAGCTGAAAAGCTAGTGTCAAAAATCCTGCCACCGTCAGGACTCGAACCTAGGACCTCCCGGTTAGAGGCGCTGCAGTGACATCAGTTGATGCACTGAGCTACCGCTACCGGTTTGGTTATTCGTGATTCTGGGCACGTCAACTGAGGTCATTGTTCCCGTAAGTGTCGTGCGTGTTTTTTCATCGGGAAGTGGCGATGATCTCTCTCCACTGAATGGCCAGATCCGGCGCCAATCTACCGTCGGCTAGCGGGGTTTCCCTGAATCAGATATCTCCCACCAGCGGGGCACCACCGCAGCCAGAACAAGCTCTAGGCTCCCGACGGTCTCCCAGCATGTGTGGTCCTAAAAGTCGAGTCCCGACAGTGGTGGGTTTTGGAAACTAGCCACATATACGGTTCGAAACTGGGGAGAATACCAGCTACCGACTGCTCTGTTTGGTAGTTTTCCATGTTTGCTCCTGTAAATAACAGGCGAATGCCGGATCATTACCTTAACAACGGCCTTGGAGACCGGGCGATCTTTCCTTCCTCATCCTTGTTTCCTCTTCTCCCCCCCCTCCAGACAGTCACTACACTACTTGTCGGGAGACCATTTGGGAGCTCGGAGCTTGTCCGGGATGGGGCGATTCCCTACTGACAAGGGATAGCTGGAAGAGAAAACTCCATATTCTGTCATGGAGTTTGGCGTCGGTTTTCATGTTCCAATGAAGGATGACTACCACCATCACCTCTTCCTCCTCCTCCTCGCGGGTTATAACTTGCACTGCACTTACAGGACTAATGAACACAGCTATTAATAACTTGGCTGTTCGGAAGACGCCTTGACCTACGCACAGGTGCCATCGTTTCGGCCGCCATTCTGCGACCTTCCCCGGGCAAAATGCATTCGTCGACAGAAAGGACTGCGTCTGTATCTAGAACGCGGCGTCTTCCGGAGAGCCAAACTTCGACCGCGGAAGCCTACGCTCTCAATGTGCCCAGCAGTTGTCAGCCTCAGAGACAAAATAATCTAGTAATCAATCAATCCATTCATCAGGAATGAAAGAGTGCTCCCCCAAAAAGCCCACTCAATTCTGCCAATCCCTATCCCGTAGAATTTGCGCTTGCGTCTATGCTCGGCCACACACTTCAATTTCCACCGGCCTGCACTCGCCGGCGATCTGTTTCAGCCGAAGGCCTACCAGTTCGGCTACGCCGTCCGAGACTACGCTTCGGGCAACGACTACCAGCGCCACGAGCGCAGCGATGGCAACACGGTGACCGGCGAATATCGCGTGCAGCTGCCCGACGGCCGCACGCAGGTCGTCTCCTACACGGCGGACTGGCAGCACGGCTTCCGCGCGAAGGTCACCTACGAGGGCGAGGCACGCTACCCGCCCGCGCCTCACGGTGGCGGCGGAGGCGGAGGCGGTGGCGGCGGCGGCGGCGGCGGGAGTGGGTCCTACAGCGGGGGCAGCTCCTACGCACCGCCCCACACAGGGCACCATTTCGGCTCCGGAGTCACTCCTGCCCCATACGGCCCGCCAGGCTACCATTAGCCGCATAGCGCTCTCTCTCTCTCTCTCTCACACACACACCTCACAAATCGTAGTCACAGGAAAGCTCTCACATACTTTCTCTCTGCCAAGTTTATTACAGGGTAAGTTATGAAAAAAATGAATGATTATCACTGTAACTTTGAGCGAAAGAAAATGAACATCCATTCGCAACTTTACATTACTGCGTAATTTGATATCGAGACATTTAAAGACAAAATGGTACAAACTATATTTCATAATAATAATAATAATAATAATTTTTTAAGAAACATAATATTGAAATTAATTACCAATATTTCTTTCTTTGAGGGGCAGTGATTTAAGAAATGTGTCACCAAAATAGGTTGTTGTTGTTTGTTTTTTTTGTTTTTGTTTTTTTCGCTTTTTGTTTGGACGTTGGGCACCACCAAGAGCTAAAAGATTTTCAAAGTAAATAAATTACTAAGATGTTCCGCAGAAAAATGTAAAATGGTTTATTGCAGAACAATTTGAACTGAAATATTTTTAATGTAATATAAAAGCAAACAATAACAGTAATATATTATTAATTGTTTTGTTGTGTATACATTTTTGAATGTAAGACACGAAGTAGGTACAGAAATGTTTCCCTCTGCGAAAAGATAATATTTATCAAAAATAAGTTAAATGCATATTAAATTATTTTATAATACAAATTTTGCTTCAATTTACAACAACTAAAGTAGCTTGATAACAGAAAGAGAATCGAAAATGAGTAAAACAATAATAACAGCTAGAAGTTAAACTTTAATACTTTTCTTTTAAAAGAAAATCAGAGTAAAGGAAAACGAGCATTCTAATGTTTCAAACTATGCAAGTTTATCATTAAAATTAGGGGAAATAAAGTTCCTGCAATATTAGAAAGATTGAAAACAAAGAAAACTGTAGAAATTCCTGTGACTATGAATAACAAGAAATCCATTTTCATTCTGCCCATACATACTGAGGGTGGTCATTCATGAAGGTATTTTTTCCGCCGGAAGAATCAAAACTCGTAAACCCGACATTCTCATTATTTGTCATTTTGTTGTAATTTTAATGGAAGCATTCTTTCTAAAAGAAAATGCTATTCGCAAAAAATTTCAGACACCATTTCTTTGAAGAACATTAACTTTGGAAACAACATAGGAAAACGTAGGAAAAGTATGTAGAATTTTCGACATACGTAGATCATTTTATGGTAAAAATATCAGCAAATGAGTAATTTTTTAAATTTATGAAATAGGTTATTTATTAACAAACTCTAAATTTATGAAAATTTAATTTATTTAAAATTATAGTAGTGATGCAGACTTAAACATTGAGCAGCATATACAAAGTATTTATTTATAATATTAAAACAAGGAAACGTGATTAATTATAATAATGCATCGATAAATTCGATAAAAGTTTTTCACGAGTCACAAATAAGAAAACTTTATTATTTAAAAGGAAAGTAATGAACCACAAATAGTTTTGAATATTTTAAAAATATTTTTTCATTATTTTACTATTAAATAATAATTTTATTACTTTCCCATAAAATGTAACTGAAACAGTTGAATATCATAAATCACTGGTATTACTGTCGCTTTAGTTAAATACCGGTTAAGACAAATTGTAAAAGCAACAGTACGTCTAAATATATCGTGCCAATTCTCTTCATTGGGAAAAGCCTTTCAGGAAAAGAGAAAGGCCTAAAGCAAATCGGTTCACGCATCTTCACGAAAGACCCACAATTCCGACATACGATGTTAGATAATTTACTTTCACAACATCCATCCTCCGCTATCTCTGCTGAAACCCCACACGCATTGAATGAAAGTTGTGTGACTGTGAAATGTTTCTCCTGCCTCTTCTTTGTCTTCTTCAAGACACTAATTTGATTTTATACCGAAATGTTAATTATTTCATTGCACGTATGAACGAAGTGAGAGTGAATTTTACGTCTGTTTATTAGTGCATTGTGTTTTCAGTGGTGAGTTTCAGTTCTTTTTGCACAATTTTTACATATTTGTACAACAAGAAGTAATTTTCATCAAAAAATATTGAATAAATGATGTTTTGTAAAAACTGTGTTTTCATGATTTATTTAAAAGAAATTGAGGTTTTCAATCAATCCATGTGTTTGGGGAAAGGGTCAAACGTTTAAACAATGCTATATTCATGAAACAAAACTAAAAAAATTAAAAATTCAATTATATTTCAAATAATTAATGTATATGACTTTTTTAAAAGGCTACATTTGTACATATTTTCTTCTCGAACTAAAAGTCTGCAATTCGGATATTAATATGAATATAAAAGAAAGATAGTTTGCATTTCAGACCCTTTAATTTAGTTTAATTCAAAGGTAAGTTTTCTTACACTTTGACATTATTGCGCCAACAAACACAGAGCATTTATTTTCCTGGTCCATCTCTAACGCGTCACGGGCAAAGTAAAGGGTTATTCTTAAATAATACTAAAGAACAATAAATTATATAACGTAACTTCTTACTTAAAAATTTGACATTTATACATGATTATATTTGATATTCTTTCTAACAGTATTTAATGTCGCAAAAATATGAAAAACAATCAATGAAGTACATAAGGAAATATGATATAGATAATGTGGCGATTATTAGGTTGAAAAATTGCTTTATATAAATTACCGTTTAAAAAGTAGAGGAACAAAGTAAACATACAAAATTAAGGGAACAGACATAAAAAGAGAAACAGTTTTTCATCGTAAATTTAAAGAAAATTTTTTAATTTGTCGAAAAACGTTAAGGATGAAAGAGAAAAGCATCGCCGAGAAAGGGAGGCTGATCATGAAACACTAAAAAAGATAATGGAAAAAATTAAAACAAAAAATATTCCGTTTATGAGTCTCCAATGTCGCGCATTAAATAATCAATAATATCTCTTCGCCCGTTGTTCAAGTACGATTGTCACTGCGCTAAATGTTTCAAAATTTTTGTTAGACATGGATGTTTTCACCTTGAGATGGCAAATGCAAATTACTATGGATCCGAGAGTACCGACAAACAGCATAACAGTGCGTTACCTTATAATTTTCTCGCTACTAGTTTCCTGCTATTTTCTTCCATTCAGTAACACCGAAACCTCCACAATGTAGGTTTACGAGGTCTCGAAAGCAAATCAGTTTAGAGGCGCCTAAACAATTTGTCTAACGCAAGAAGTTTCATTCGACCACTTTTTTAACGGACCACGCAAGAAACGATAAAGACGGTGATGTGGACAGCAAGTGGAAGCGGCAGCAGTGGAGGTGGTTGTCGGCGTGGGCGACGCGGGCAGCAGCGGGGGCAGAGCTCTGCGACCGCGTTTCTGCGTTCTCTTTTGTCCCACGCGCATCTTCCCATGTGCCTCCCCTGGGAGGAGAGTTTCCAGCCGAGAGCGAGAAAGTTCCGCTGCGGTTTGTCAGCCAGTGACCGCCGGCGGCGAGACTTACAGACAGAATGGCGAATGGCTTACAGAATTACAATGGCGAAAATGCCTCTGCAATTCTTGGTGCTTGACTTCCGACTTACAAATGCTAATTGTTCTCTAGTTACTATATATTTAGTGGGAATTTTTTAAATAGTACACATTGTAAAAAAAATTAAAGATGAATAGAAAGAACAATGGAAGAAGGTGATAACAGAAGTAAAGAGAACAAGGAGGGCAAGAAAAGGATTGAGGGAAATATTGAGTTTAAATAAAATTCTTATAGCAAAAATAACATGGATTCAAAAAATAATGAAAGAGAAGAATGAAATTTAAAGATTCCAAAAAAGTACAGGCCAATGACAATCCCCAAAGAACTTCTTGTTCACTAACCATCTGTGAAGAGCAACCACGCCTCATTCCAGATTTTTTCCAACCTCTTCACTGTCACGTCACGAGAACAGATACTCCACCACTCTTAACTCCACTACCTATTTCTTGGTAAGGTAACTTGATATTTTCTACTCAGAACACGCCTAAAATATAGGATAACCTGACCACTGAAGCTTAAGATATCTGTTGCATTGGTCTACTGGAAATATCTAACGTTCCGTTGGTACTTTCCGGTTATCTTTTACATCTATTTACAAATGCGAGAAAAAGTCCATTAAATTCATGTTCAACTGCAATATGGTTTGCAGTAAGCCACTTATTGAAACTAATGATAATAGTCAGTGTGAATCGAATCACGAACTTCGGCGAGTCCATGCCAAAACACAGAAAACAATTTATTTTGTTTTTATTTCCTCGCGTTATATCCTACATTCCTAGTGAAGAGAAAGTGTTGTAAAGCTGAGCAACAAGTGACAAATTTTCGAAAGGAAAACTTCTATTGTGGGACTCTGTTACCTATAAAAGGGATAAATCTTGTTCCTATAAGTAGTACATTAGTTAATTTAACATTGTGTAGTCAGAAATACCACCTCTCCTTAATTTAACATTGGTTGGTGTGAATAAAAAGTCAGCAAAAGCTTTGACTGGTAATTTTAAGAAAAAGTATTGTTTAAGCTAAATAAAAATAATCAAAAGCTAGTGCTTATTAGCAAAAGCATTCTCTAGTAGCTAAAGCAAAATTTTCTAGAAAATGCTTGAAAAGGTGTGAATAAAGATCAGCTAAACTTTTATTTTTGAAGCAAAAGCTAATCATTTTTCTAATGTGCCAGTCCATTGTCTTAGCATTATCGAAGTTTGTGTTTTTATTTTTAATAACGGATGCTTTTATGCACATCCGATCTCGCAAACGTTACTCCAAGAGCTACTCCGGCTGGAATGTGCCGAAAGTGATTGGCCTTCCTTATATTGGTTTAATCAAGAAAATGAGCATTGGATAGCTACTTATTTCCTTGGTGAGTCACACGGAACGAGAGGTGAAGCGTTATCGCCCATTCAGAAGATATTTCTTCGCTTCGTTAGTAATCCTACCTTCCAAGCAGGTGTAGCAAGAGAGGAGGGTATACATCGAACAACTATTGGAAAAACTATAACATTTGTAATGAATAAAATTTTAGAGAGAGCTCACGAATTGATTAAGTGTCCAACGCACATGAACCACGCTCGGGAACAGGGGGCAGAACAATATCACATCCCATGTGCAATTGAAATAGATTGCACTTACGTTCCAATAGACCAACCTACTTAACAACGTGATAAATACATATATCGTAAGCATTTTGCAAGCAGAAACGTTCAAGCTCCATGCAATGCGATTGACGAGTACATGCTCAGTGGCCCGGATCTGTACATGGCAGTCGAATACTCAAACGATCTGACCTTTATGAATTTATGAACCAACAGAAAAGTGACGTAGATGTACTTGGAAACATCGGATACGGCAGAACTCCATGGTTGCTTACATTGTACAGAAATCCTTCAACACCCGAGGAAATGGAATACAATAACCTCTTTGCTAAGGAGCGCGTTTTAATAGAACGATGTTTGGAGTAGCTGAAACAGAGATTTCCTGTGCTCCAGTACAAAATAAGACTAGAATTAGAAAGAGTTACTTCAGTGATTATTGCATGTGGTGTGCTGTACAATATTGCTAAATTTTTGAAAGATGTTATTCCAGAAGAATTTCAATTTGAAATTGAGAATGAAGATGCAGACTACATAAACTTCGACGACGAAAATTCTTTATTAGATCAGAACTTGCGTAGAAGAGCGCAACAAAGAAGAGAGGAAATAAAGTACATTATTTGTCACCTGTAAAATAAAAAATAATAAGTTTCTTTGAAATATTTATTTCCTGATAGAATTAAGCTCAAGTAACAGTGTAGGACAATCAAATTTCTTGTACTGTGAAAATCTGGTTGCTAATACAAGACAATGGTTCTTCCTCGCGCTCTAACATTGACATAAGCAAATCTTCTCTTTTGGTTTGTTTTCGCATCAATGTGAGTAGCTCTAAAAGTACGAGCCTTCGCAATTCTTGGAAACTCAACTCAGCAGTCTCATCAGACTCTGCCTGGGTGTTTGTTGTTTGTCGCTTGTGATATGGCGGCAAAAGGTTGGATGATGTAAATTTTAATTGAGGCTCTGATGATAAATTATCTGGCATCATCCCTACCGTCATATTTCCTAAAACTAAACGAAATGTTGAATAAAATGTGTTCAAAATCATTTCTCAAAAAATGTTTGTTATGCGTAATTACATGTATAAGAAGCGTAACCTAACATCAGTACAAGTATAAAGTAAATAATATAGAAACAAATAGCATGAAATAGTTAGTAGCACGTATTATATTACCTGAAACTTTGTTAAAAACTGGACTTTCTTTGCTCTTTATATCCAAGAAATCACTCTCCCAACTTTTGAGATTATTTTTTTTATTTTCTGTTGCTTTCACATCACTATATCTTTTCACATCTGTCTTCATGTTTCAATTTAGTTTTCTTAATTTCTTTTTCCGTTATTTCCTTCCCAAATTGCTCCATATCTTTGTCTCTCAATAAAGTTAATACATTTTATCACAGGTGTTACGAATTAAATTAGATAAATAGCTCATTTAATTCGTGGCACCTGTGATTTATTAAAAAGTATTTTTAATTTTTTATTAGAGTTAAAAAAAACGGATCCCATTACAGACTCTATCATTATTTTGTGCATATTCATCGAATGACATATTAAAACCACTCAAATTTTCATATTTAATACCTTCAAATCTGTAAAACTTGTAGGTAAAATCTTAAAACGTGATAAACTTCACACCTAAACGTGAACGTAAGCAAATGTACACATATACAATGAACATGGCCTCCTGTATATACCTAGCAAATATTGCAGTTTTCCAACTTTAGCTTCACAGTATTGGCAAAAGCTTACTCACTCTATGCTCACTCACGCTAGCAAATGTTCGTGCTAGGAGCAAAAACTAGTTAGAAAATGCTATCACTAACAGTAAATGCTTTAAGCTTTTGCTTACTTTCTACTCACACCACCCATTGTGTCGTCAGAAATATTTTTTCCTGAGTGAAATATGTTCTTCAAAAACATTTTTATATAGCTCAGTTCCCATTTTCGCCAAACTATTTGTATTTTCGAAAATTGCAAAAGTACAAAATTGATGACAGATTATTTTCCATAATAAAATCTTTCTAATCAAATAGATCTCTAAAGATGGTAAATTACATTTTTGGAACTACAAAATTGTTTTCGCGTAATTTGTGCTTGCTTGATTAATGATTCCAGGCGCGACAACTCAACACTAACTAGACATACAAGGCCTGCGCAGTCGAGGATTTCAAAGCCAATATGGCGGCTAGAGAAGGCCGACATGTTCGAATTGAGGCGATCTAGCTGTGTACGTTGAGTAACACGTGCAGCTTTCTAGTTGTGGTTATGTATATGTGGTCTGTTGTTGAAATAGTGAGTATCATGGTAAATAAGGGCAGTGTCCCCAGGTGAGACAATTATGGTAAAATTGAAATGTATAAGATGCTAAAGATATCTACATCCGACTGGGTAGACGCGCGTACTTTAGTAGGGGGGATCACAGGCACAAAATTCAGTTTAGGCCACAGAGTACAGATGTTGGAAAATTTTCCATTTACAAATAGAACAATAGCGGACTGGAATAAGTTACCTCCGACAGCCTTGGAACCCTTTCCTCAAGGTGTTCAAAGATTTAAAAATAAATTAACTAATGGTATTTGTAAACTTAATTTAGTAAGTTGGGTTATTATAACAGTTATTATTTGATTATTATCGTTATGAATATTATGTTAATCACTATTAAATGCGTTTCTGTATTAAATATATAATTAATTCAAAGTAATATTGTATGTGTGGTGACGTGTTGTGTAGTGTAGTGCAGTATAGAAGTAGAAAGAGAAGTGAATTAAAAATGTTGTGAAGTGAAGTGTAATTAAAAAGTCGTGTAGTCTTGTATTTAATAGTTTAAAACAACTGTGCAAGTCAGCCATAAAATGTAGTTAACTCTTATTATTGTTAGAATATTATTATTATTATTATTATTATTATTATTATTATTATTATTATTATTATTATGTTTTTAAATAATTTAAAGTTACATTATTAAGTAATTTAAAGTTAATATTTGTAATATGTAAATTGTAGTGTTCTGCCACCAGGTTGTATATACCTACCTGCAGAATAATAAATATCTATCTATCTAAGTCCAGTGTTTACTTTTAGCTTTGTAATGTAAATTTGCTTGGTAAATTGAGAAGAATTTAGTGTTTTATTGTGATAATGGACTAAAAGTCAGTCTTTCTTTAAAACATACACGACTGTCTCGTGTAGCTATGCCTTCTATGTTGCGTAATTATCCTGCTTACATGAATCGCCCAAGCACTTCCTTGTGAGAAAGTCTTCAAGAAAATAAATTCATTTTAGGAAACGAGTATTAGCTTGCTGTTATTGTAAAAAGTTCATAAGAAAACAGTGAAAGATTAAATGAAATATCTTTCACTACTTTTGATGAACTAAGAAGCGTACTGAAGTTGCTTATTTGGACGATTATTGGTCGCTTATTAGTAAGGAAGACATTATTATTTTTAAGATAATTAATTGTAATTTTGTCCAATTGTTATACAATGTAAAATTCTACTAGATGATATACGGTGGTCACCAATGAGACCACGGTAAAGAAATAAAGGTGTCTATTGTAATGGTTCCTATTATCCTCCTATCTCCTATCACAATAACAATATTATATTTCCATCAATCTCTCCCAAGATATTAGATACCATTATCCTGTTTTACTAGCTCATCGTAATAATAGGAAGTCAAATCAACGAATTTATATCCATGGGTACGCAGAACCGGCCCATACGGGAAACCGTAAATAACACTTATTATTGTAGGGACTAATTCTCATTAATTAAAAAAAAATCTGAATATTTTTCCATAGTTGATAACGACAACTGCGTTTATTTCCTTGTAATTATTTAAATGATTACTTTAGCCAAAGAAAAATACAAAAATCACAAATATTTTTTTAAGTTAACGACACTGATAATTAATACTAAATATTTTGAATTACTTTAATTTATTATTAGTGCACCTTCCGACATTTACTACACTATTACTCATTATTGGATCCATTTAGTCTTACTTTCAACCACAATCTCACAATTTTTGTCCTACAATATATTTTAAATTTGGCCTTCCTACACAAAAACAAAAAAAATGTCAAAAAGTTTTATCACTTCCCTTTTTGGAGTAGCTGCTGCTGTACACTCACGGCCCCATCAGTTTCCACAAAGCTTCTTGCGACCACACATTCCAATTCCATCCATTTTCTTCACGAACAACAACTTTCTGCCTCCCAAACATATTAGAATTCATAGCGCCTACCGCGTCTCCGTCAATACGGCTAATCTCATCTCCGACCACACCTCGACTTTTCGGCGCTTCATAAAAGCGATCGACGGTTCCTCCTTACGCTTTGATTTTATCAGCGCCACTGCTTCCAGACTAGCATACCAATTATACGCTAAATGTTTTTAGAAGAAGATAGTATCATTTTCAGAAGATATATATCATTGAACATGTTCTTTTCCAAATAATGCTGATCTGCTTCTATAGTTTCTCAGTGATTTCTTGCCGCTTGTCATGCTTCAAAACACTTTGACGGCGCTCTCCTCCCATGGCACCATTACTAAATAACTGTTTATAATGTTTATTTTTGCATGACGGGCTCATTACTCTCTCCCTACCATCTTGGCTTTTTCCAAATATACTGAACCATCTATAGCATATTCTGATTCTGATTCGTACATCCAAATTTTTATCCCATATATACATGGCTTCTTTGACACATTGTGTACAAACCCACAACTTCTGTTGAAACAGACTAATTGTTCATCTATTGTAAGGTAATTCCGGGAACTGGAGATCATTACTCGATAACTTCAGAAATACTTAAACGTCAGGAAAACTTTCATTTTACCTGAGTGGAGATAAATAACAATATTCTATTTAGAAATATTCAGTTTACATCTTTTCCCACAACACAAAAGAGGGATTAAACGGATAATTTACGATAACAGTCGTTCAAGAAGTGTTGAAAGGAAAGTTCGAAACTTGTGTTCAGTGCTGAGTGAAAACACCCGCCTTGTGTAAAATACGTATACATTTCAAGAATTAAATTCCTATCAATACTGAATATGCAAACTCTATCTGCGATTGTTTGCAGGTCGAAACAGGACACTTGAGGAATACAAGAAACTAAAATAAAAAGTTACTCCGAATAAACCTTGGAAAATAGTAGTGAAATAACCATATAAAACTTGAATTGTATGTCGTCTTTATATGCACCTAAGCATGTACGAAAGTTCTTCCTCACACACAAGACAATTTCGTTCACGAGCAGTGCAGTCAGTCTGCGCTACATGTTACAGTTTGTCTAGGTGAATAGGCGCAGTTTGTAACTTATGAAAACTGTAAGATTAATAACACGTTGTGTACTCAGCGGTTACACCATTGAAATACACGTTAAAATGACAAGCACCGCAGTGGTCATGCCAGAATTACCTGAAAATAGGACTTCCTCCTTCCATTTACACAAAGGCAATAAACTTTACGTGGCGCACAGATACAAGTTTTTCTGCAACGGATATTTATTTATTTTTATTTATTTAGTCAAAAACTGTACGTGACGTATGGGGGAGAAAATCATACGCGCACGCTTTTGTGAGTTTCAGAATCCCTTCCCAACTACTTAACTATTAATAGTTGATAATAATAATAATAATAATAATAATAATAATAATAATAATAATAATAATAATAATAATAATAATAATAATAATAATAAAAAGAATTAAAAAAGCAAGAGATTAACATTTCAAAAACTAGATATTTTCGTTGCCGAATTATAGAAAACTTATTTGTAACGGTAAACGAACGAATTTGATTTTTCTCTATTGCTAACAAATAGAAACTCACCCTAAGCTCTTCTACCACTACAAGCAAAAGGAAAGTTCAACAAAACGTGCGCATAGTGAAGCTACATTTACGTCCAGAAGCAAATTAAGGGGCCATCTCAGCATTTTCTCAATGGATCTGGGAAACTGGACAAAAACCCGATCGGGATGGGGGTCATTGACCCGGAAGCTGAAGTACATTACTTGTTACAGGCATTTAAGTCCTTTTTTAAAAATTATACGATGCAAATGTAAACTAATTCATTGTACTATATCATTGTTTTGTTAAAATAAACATTATTTTTCTTTTTGACGATCAGTATAATCTCTAATTGTATAGAAACAATTTTGAAGCAGAAAATATTTTACTTTTAACTTAAATTTGTGTACCAATTTTAATTGTCTAATTTCATCTGTCAATGCGTTGTAAAGTAACGTACATGTATTGTATGTGGATTTCTTGTAGTGAGCTGTTGATACTGACACTTGATGAACATGATTTCTACGTCGAGTGTTGTAACTATAAATATCAGTATTACATGAAAATATGTTCCCACCGTTAAGTCAGTTTTGACAAATACTACAGATTCGTAAATACATAGGCAAGGCAGTGGTAAGATTCCAAGCTCAATGAAAAGAGGCTTGCAGATTGGTAGTAATGTAATTTAACTGAATTTTGCTGTCGTGCAAATGCGTTACGCCATGAAGTTAGTAGGGACTGCTTTGTCCAAGTGACCATTAACTGATTCAAAAATGTCTAGAAGCTTCTATCTGCTTCGGCTGGTTCTTGAGCGACCTGGTGACTGTTGGGTGGGTGGGTTCGATCCTCGCCAGGTGGAAGAAATTCATGTAATGCAATTATCATGCGTGGGTTTATGGTGACTGTTGGAATCGAAATCTTAGAACCACTGCTCAAATGAGTACTTTCTATCGTTTTCGTGATCATATCCAAGCGAATGCCGGAGCATCACTTTACGATAGAGGTCATGGACCGCGGCGTGATCCTTCCTTGTCTATCCTCTTTGCATTTCTCAACCGTCTTCGAGCTGATCACCAACCCTTACTGATCCACCACTGATCTAAACAAAAGATTTCTAGTGTCGGAAGTAGACTAAGGTAAAACAATAAGTGCGCTTGCGGGATTGAAAGAAGAGGAAATGTTATTACTAAGTATTTATAATATAAGACACATTTATAAAAATAATATTTTATGTCTATAAAGTGTCTATAGTCTATGCGTGCAACAAATATTATCGTTGCTTACTTTAAAGTAGAGTTTTATGCTTGTGTGAAAACTGAAAAATCCCAAGAATATGCGGTACATAATGGGATCTGTGAGGGTGCGCGGCGTGAGGGTGAGTGTCGTGTGAGGGTGCGCGGCGCGTGGCATGTCGGGTAGGCTACGGGGGCAAAGGGTCTGGAGCCGGCGTGAATTCGTCGTGATTTAGAGAGAAGGGTGCATCACACCGCGGGAGTAAGTCTTATCTGGCAAGCGGTTGTGGTGACCAGATGAAGTTCCTCCTAGAAATAGGCTGTAGATATTGTAAATAGTAGATTCGGGTGTCGGAGGATATCTGTAATAAATATCAATATCACACTGTTTCACGTCTGTTATTCATTGCTGCGGCAATGACGCCACAACGTCAACTTGATACTATACTTCAGGATGAGTATTGTCTGTTTCTGTATTTTCTGTTTCTGACACAAATAATTGCTCCCAACACACTTAGCTAATTGCAGCATGAGAAGTTTGGGGAAGTAGCGGTTAACCTAACAGCCGACTGCCATTTGTTTGCATAAATGTCAAATCCCCGTGACGTCACAATAAAACTGTTTCCAAAAACTAACTTTGATTCTCTTGTAAATTTATATTGCTGTTACACAAAATAAAGTAACGTATGCAACTAGTTTATAATGTTGATTTATTGCATTCGTATCAATTTGAAAACTCGCTTCTAACGTCACTTGTTTTCGAAACACGAAAACAATCATGCAATAAAGCAACCAAAAGAAAATTTATAAACATGCAATAAAGAATAACAATATAAATTTCATAATATACTACTAGGGAGAATCCGTCAAAATTTGACGGTGAGATCTGAGATGCCCAGACTAATGCTCAGACTAATGCTCACATGTTGCATTGTTTGGATCTTCAGGCTATAACGAAGATATTCTGAGATGTGGAGTTCCCAAAATTTTGAACACGTATGGCCCATGACCAGGTAGCAATGCAATATCGGCACCAAATGACACAAACGAAAGAACTATTATAATAAGGGATATTATTTCTGATTTTTTTTTATGTGTCATCATCTCCTATAAACAACTTTGATTTCCTCTGGCATATTGCTCGAAGGTAAACTTATTTTTCCGTTTAAGCAATACAGAGTAAACTCATTTGCAGAATTTCTCTCACATGGGAAGTACAACGCAGAACAAATCTGACATTTCATAGACAACGACCCAACAGAAAACGAAATGACCTCACTATCACGACACCATTTCCATGCGTCCAGTTAATGTAAGTTTGCGTCTTTTGGGGCGCGTGGGCA
>BLKR01004889.1:0-95218 GCA_011170035.1 Teleogryllus occipitalis | reverse complement strand
GATGGCGTCAACTCCACCAGCTCCATTACCCATGCAGGGTTGCCAGCTGTAAGACGAGCTCTGTCCCCAACACTATTACGGAATTTCCCCACACAGCATCTCCATTGAAACAAAATTCCCAAAGTTAGAAAGAAAAATTTTCTCCAAATTATGGACCAATGTCACGAGCTGTCCCTGACGATTCCACTGGCTCTCTCCTTAAATTCAAATCAACCAATCATCGTTCTTTGAACTGCTCGAAGCCCTATTCTATCTTCGTTCTTCTCACGTCTCTTTGTCTGCAGTATTGTGAAAAAAAAAAACAACATTTATAATGAAACGTAAGAGAAGTGAAATTCTCTGTGAAGTGAAAGGAATTAAAAACGGATACAAAAATATCGTTTAATGAGATGTATTTCAAATACAGTAAAACTTACTCAATGCAGAATCTCAAGGGACCAGTATTTTTTCTGAGTTAGATAAGATTCCGCATTATACAATGTAATGCAGGAATACTTGTGTTTGGCAGGACTACGATTCATGTTCACATTAGACAGATTTCCGCATTATGCACGCTCCGCATTGAGCAAGTTTTACTGTACATTTCGAATATTTTTGTTTATTTTTTCTATCAACACTAAGTAACATTTGTGTCAGAGATGAGCCACAAATTAGCTACAAGTTAAAATAAGAGGGAACGAAAACTGAATGTCAATCTTCATATTTAGTAAAATATCAGACATATCCTACTAATAAATATTTTAAAAAATTATTTAATGTTTAGAGGTATAAATTTTGGTACGATTATACGATAATGATACTATCTGGCCACTCTGGTTATAAGCAGACAGTGTCAAAGAAATTGGAATCGGAGGTAAATCCACAAAGCGTTTGGAGCGAAAGCAAGTTAACTTTATACAAAGCACCCTCACAATCGAACACTATTTTAACTGGCAAAGAGAGATAGCAGAAACTAACGCTCCCCTCCCTTCCAATAGTCGTATTAAGGAATCCTTACTCTCTTTTATGTAGGTACCTACCATCCTCTTTTATTCGATCTGTGAGGCCCCTTGCGCAGAAGGGCGCGCAGAAGGGCGCGCAGACCTCTGCGCATCTGCGCACGCGCAGCACCCCACCGACTGCGCACTAGCGAAGCAGCGCAGCGCAAAGCTTTGCTCATCCGCGCACGCGCAGCACCCCACCGGCTGCGCGCGATCTCTGCGCAGAAGGCGGCGGCGGCCAGCGCCAGCCCCGCGCAGAGCAGCGCCAGGTGCGGCCAAAGGTCCTGCAGCTCCAGGGACCGGGCTTCGTCGCCCTCCGTCTCCGCTTCGGTCTCCGCCTTCAATTCCTTTCGGAGAACATCAGTTTCCACACGAAAAAATATTGCATGCATCCAGTTAAAATCGTCCAACCATTTTTGCCACAGACCGTTGTCTCGGAACTGAATCATCTCCAGATTGACTGCGTCGACCCACGGCTAGTTCCTGGAAATACAGCAACAAGGGAGGTATTTAAAGTCTGTTCAGGAAAAAATTCGATTGATTGATTGATTTTTTCGTGTTTCCCGGCACGTCAACTGCTTTGGTGATTAGTCCCGTTAGTGTAGTGCATGTTTTTTTCTCGGTAGATGGCGGTGATCTTCCCCGTTGGATGGCGAGATCCGGCGCCGACCTACCGTCGGCTAGTGGGGTTTCCCCCTAACCAGGACTCTCCCACCTGCGGGGCACCGCCCCAGCCGGGACAAGCTCTAAGCTCCCGACCGGTCTCCCGGAATATGAGGTAATGTAGTACATGTTAGTGTAAGTGTGTTTGTGTAAAGGGAGAGGATAGGACAAGGAAGAGGAAGGAAAGATCGCGCGCGGTCCGTTTGTTAGAGTACTGCTCCGGCATTCGCCTGGTGTTGATCGGAGAAACCACGGAAAACTACCGATCAGAGCAGCCGGCCGCTAGAATTCTCCTCCAGACAGCGACTGAATTCGACTTAGCTGGAAAGCTAGTGTCGAAAATCGTGCCGCCATCAGTACTCGAACCTAGGACCTCCCGGTCAGAGGCGCTGCAGTGACATCAGTTCATGCACTGAGCTACCGCTCCCGGTGAAAAAAATTCGGCAAGTTTGATGAAGTCATTTATGATTAGGAAAATAGTGGTGTGTTAAATATTTATTGCCCTGCTCTTTTGAACAGGAAGGTATATAAGTATATAAGGCGGTGAATAGTGCCCCCAAACCAAATCGATAATCGCGATGCTCATGTGAAAGAGAATACAAAATGACGTAGATTCACAAAAAATCATCTCCTAGGGCCATCTATTACAGAGATACAACGAGAAACTTGTTTTGCATGATTTTTCCTCATCATCTATTGCGTTTATCAAGCTGAAAAAATAGAGGGATGGGGAAACAGTACAATTTGGAGGTATTTTTGACAACGAATTTTGACACGAAATTCATAAAAAAAATAATAAATAAATTTTTGAAATTAATTTTCGACGTGATAACATTGGAGTACTGTCCCAATTTCCCCCCCCATAAAATGGGTCTTATAACATTTTATAACATACATTTTTTTTCAGATTTTTAAACAATGTGGACGGGGGTGAAAAAAATTAATACCATTTTTTTTCATTTTAAACATTTGAAATTCGCGCCTAAATGCAATTAAAAAAACGGTTTAACCAATATTTAAACAGGACATATTGACTCGAAATCTTATAGGTGTTACATCGATTATGTATCGATCTCAATCGGAATATCTTTAGTGGAAAACATGATGGAAAGAGATGGGTGGCCTCTTACGCACCGACTTCAGCCAATGACCTTCAGGCACGAGTTTGCGTCATAATATTAGCGTGAATTTTAAATGCCAAAATTATCACAAGTCATTGAAACAGAAACAGATAAGCACTGAAAAATATTACATCTTTTATTGTAATTACCCTTACAACGTATTATTTTGGTCACTCACCGTTGAAAATTGTCCATTTATGCCACTTAAAAAAATGTTTCTCAAAACTTCTTGCACTCCATGAAACATGGCGGCCGACGTCTCGTCTCTCTTTTAAAATGAAGTAGTCACATGATTCAGGTCGAAATTCATGCTGTGCAGAACGAGCGAAAATCGGTGCACCGGAGGAGCCCACCCATCTCTTTCCACCATGGGAATATCGGGACGGAAACGATATTGTCAACGTGCGAACGGAAGTGGAGGCTGCTCCGACATAGCTTCGATCATTTAAACACACATTCGGAACCCGATAGTTACTTGAAGAAAATTGTTAATCAGGTATTTTTTAAAAAGAAATGTTTAAAAAACAAATTTTAAGTAGACTGTTAATAAACAAATGCGTGATCCCAGTTATTAAAGAAAGTGATAATGATTGTGAAAGTGACTCTTTTCATTGAGCTTGGAATCTTACCATTGCCTTGCCTATTTATTTACGAATCTGTAGTATTTGTCAAAACTGACTTACTGAACGGTGGAAACATATTTTCATGTAATACTTATATTTATAGTTACAACACTCGACGTAGAAATCTTGTTCATCAAGTGTCAGTATCAACAGCTCACTACAAGAAATCCACATACAATACATGTACATTACTTTACAACGCATTGCCAGATGAAATTAAACAATTAAAACAAATTTAAGTTAAAAGTAAAATATTTTCTGCTGCAAAACTGTTTCTATACAATTAGACTATACTGATCGTCAAAAAGAAAAATAATGCTTACTTTAACAAAACAATGATAGAGTATAATGAATTAGTTTACATTTGCATTGTATATTTTTTTAAAAGACTTAAATTCCTGTAACAAGTAATGTACTTCAGCTTCTGGGTCAATGACCCCCATCTCGATCGGGTTTTGTCCAGTTTCCCTGATCCATTGAGCAAATGCTGAGATGACCCCTTGATTTGCTTCTGGACGTAAATGTAGCTTCACTATGCGCACGTTTTGTTGAGCTTTTCTTTTGCTTGTGGTGGTAGTAGAGCTTAGGGTAGGTTTCTATTTGTTAGCAATAGAGAAAAATCAAATCCGTTTGTTCGTTTACCATTACAAATAAGCTTTCTATAATTCGGCAACGAAAATATCTAGTTTTAGAAATGTTAATCTCTCTCTTTTTTATAGATATTTATGTCACGAGTCCTCTAAACGAGTCTTTAAGGACGCAGCCGGAAGGTTAACTGCGAGGCGGAGCGATAGCGAAGCCGAGTAGTTAACCTTCCGGCTAAGTTCTTAAAGACTAACTAGTGAAAACCCGTCAAACTTTGACGGTGAGATCCGAGATAAATGTAAAATACTGTGTCCAGACTAATGTTCCCAATACGTTGCATTGTTTGGATCTTCAGGGTATAACGAAGATATTCTGTGATGTGAGTTCCCAAAATTTTGAACACGTATGGCCCATGACCAAGTGGCAATGCAATATCGGCACCAAATGACACAAAAGAAAGAGCACTATTTTTTGATGTGTCATCATGTCCTATAAACAATTTTGATTTCTTCTGGCATATTGCTCGAAGGTAAACTTATTTTCCCATTTAAGCAACACAGAGTAAACTCGTTTGCAGAATTTCTCTCACATGCGAAGTACAAAGCAGAACAAAACTGACATTTCATAGACAACGACCCAGCAGAAAACGAAATATCCTCACTATCACGACACTTACGCTGACTTTCTCTTTCCTTACGTCCAGTTGATGTACGTTTGCGTTTTTTGGGACGCGTGGGCAACGATTCAGAATTCGACATAACCTGTGAACAACCTCACTACTTCAGTACTACCGAGCAAAACACACTGTCCGAATGTTCTCTACAAAATACACCACAAAAGTAAATACATGCAAACTGTCAACGCCACAATGCAATAATTATACTGAAACAAAACCTTGACGAATTGTAAACAAATCTCAACAATCAAAACAAAACATCAAGCAGCGCCTCCATGAAGGCGTGGACATCTATCGACTCATATATATCGATTTTGAAACAGCCACTCTTTGGAAGAAAACAATTGACTATTGATAAGCGTACTATTAAAGAATGATTTAATTAATTAATTTACACCGTAAATGTTGGTGAATCAACACAAACAATATCTGATAACACATCTTGGGATCATATTCTTTCATTTAAAGGAAAAAATACTACAATCGGTTCAGTAGAAGCTCTAAACGAAGCCATGGCAAAATACCTTATTTTTTTAAATATATAGATAGAGGACGAGTTCCATACAATGATTTTTGTTTTTTTTATTATTTTAGTTTATCGCTTATTAAATATAAACTTTTATCACTTTCGCGAGTTCAGAATTGTCATTACTCTTGATTTTCTGTAGCAAGGGTTGGTGGTACTGGATGCGTTTGTGATCAGACAGTTGAATGTTTTTTCTTCTAATGCAAGCAGATTTGGAAAAATGTCTGGGAAGTGTTCATAGCAACGGCCGCTAAAATGATCGAGAGTCCATTAAAAATATTTTAGCGGCCGTTGCTATGGACGCGCTCTTAAAGCAGTATTTAGATGGTTGGTTGCTAAGGGGCTAAGTGCGTGTTTACTAACGTAAATAACAAAACATTTATTATTATTATTATTATTATTATTATTATTATTATTATTATTATTATTATTATTATTATTATTATTACTATTATAACTATTATTTTTTCATCTTTCAACTATTAATAGTTAAATTGTTGGGAAGGGATTCTGAAACTCAAGAAAGCGTGCGCAAATGATTTTCTCCCCCATACGTCACATAGTTTTTGACTAAATAAGTAGATTAATTGTGTATTATTGTCTAATTGTCCATGATTAATAAATTTACAACTAAGTAGTTTAATTTATATTATAAACATAAATGTCAAATGATTAATGCACCTAAAACCGAATAATTTGATTTATGTTAGAAACAATAGATATATCTAAAAAGAAAAGGGATTTGATAATTTTATTTCGATATTATACATACTTTCCACATAAAACAAACATTTGTCAACAAAAAATTCCAAATCATCCTGGTAAGCAAGACCTTTCAATAATTCTAATACAAACTGTTTTAAGATTGGTGACACACGTTTTTCGTATCACATTTAGGCGCTAATTTCAAATGTTAAAACTGAAAAAAATTGGTTTTAACTTTTTTCACTTCCGTCCACATTCTTTAAAAATCTAAAAAATATATGTTATAGAATGTTATAAGACCTATTTTATGGGGAAAATTGAGATATTACTCCAACGTTATCAGGTCGAAAATGAATTTAAAAAAAAATTCTTTATGAATTTGGCGTCAAATTTCGTTGACAAAAATACCTTCAAATTGAACTAGGTTTTCCCGTCTTACAATTTTTTCAGCCTTATACCCGCAATATGTGCTGAGAAAAAATAAAATATGCAAAACACGTTTCTCGTATCTCTGCCCTAGAAGGGTGATTTTTTGTGAATCTACGTCATTTTGTATTCTCTTTCATATGAGCATTGCGATTATTGATTTTGTTTGGGGCCACTTTTCTCCCCCTTATTCGGCTATAGCCTTCAGATGTGCTGAGCCATGGTGACCTTTAGTTTTGAATGTGGCTGTGGCAAAGCTTTTTTTCTCCTTTTTTAAAATTTATTTGCTTCCTGTTCGACTGTATAAGTCTTTCAGGAGTTTTAAAAATTAATTTATTTGTTATGGTTGGTCACTCGCACTTTAATTGTTCTTAATTGTTAGGTCAGAATAAGTATTAGTAGTTATGATTTAATTATTGACATAATGTGTTTGTATTTAATATTGTGAGAGTGTGGAAATGAGAGGAAGTAATGTGTTGGTTGTGTGCTTTGTAGTGTGTAAATGTAAGGGAAAGGAGAAAATCTATGAAAGTCTGAGTCTGTCTTTGGGGAATCGGGATTTTATTCTACGTGGAAATGTGAATGATTGGCCAAGATTAAAAATAGTTTTATGTGAGAAGTATTGAAGTAATTTGAAATGTTTTGGTTTTGTAATTTTATCAAATCTGTAATATCTTCTAAATTTAGTTCGTGATGTAATTGATTATTCGGTATGAACCATAGGAGTAGTAGTTGACAAAGTTGTGCTTTACTGATAAATTTATTTTGTACAATTTATAATTTATTAATGTGGCAGAGCTCATATTCAAAAGGGTTTATTTCAAAAATGTAGTATCGTGAGATGTACGAGATATCCTAGTATAAACGCTGAAGAAAATAGGAAAGTAACTAGTATGAGAAAATCTGTGCCATTCCGTAGCACCGCTAGTTACTTTGTCGCGTTTTGCTTACATAGTATAGTATTGTTATGTAATGCTGCATCGAAAACCGTCGATTTCTTGGCAGAAAATATGTTGCTGTAAGTGATACCGAAAAAGTGATAACTCTTGTTCCTCTAAGTAATAAATTACTTCTATCACGTTGAGTAGTCATAATCCCCTATACGAGTCCTTAATATCAAAAATTGATTCACGGCAAAACGTGGCTTTGCCTGAGAATAATGATCGATGTTAAACTGTGAGTAGCATTTTCACTAAATCTGACATTATCCGTTCGATTTGTTTGATGTCACGATCCCTTGGATTTGAAATGTTTTGATTTTTGGGTACTTTACGTGAATCTTTAGGAACATTTTCTGAATTTTGACATTTTCAAAAAAATCCAGATGTGACTTGCAGAACCAGAATTCAGTAAGATAGGCTGCATATATAAGGGTAGAAAAAATGAATCCATAAGTGTCATATTGGCACACAGTTCATTATCTTGGCTACGATAATCTCTCAAAAAATCTCTATCTGAATACTTCAATAAAAATGAATTATTTTGCAATCTTTTCCAGCAATTTACAAGAATCAGTAGCACAATTGGTAGCAGAAAAAAAATTAAGAAAAGCTAAGAACCAAAATCAGGTTTTATAATTGTCAAAATATTAATGCGGGTTTACAAGACGATTCGCACACTATCACACACCAAAGGAAATCGCCGTTTTTCAGCATTGTCCCCTAAGCAGAAAGAGCATTTTCAGTTCATAAGATCAATCTTGCAATTACAGAAAAATAATGAGTCCAGAAAATTTGGAGAACGTGAAAAGCGAATGTGATGTTTCGAGGTCTATTGACTCCGATGGTTCTGATACCAGTGAAGTGCAGAGAGCAAATGTATCTCTTGATGTATTTACAACAAAATAACGCAAATGACGCGGACGGGAAGGATGCTTGGCATTCCTGTTGTGTTGTGAACGTATGCCTGAAATGTCCATCTTTCAACTTCCTTTACGTTCCCGTTCGCCAGGGTTGGGCAGTGTTTAAATACTTGTATTTAAAATACGTATTTTAAATACATTTTGTATTTGAAAAACTGTATTTTTGAGTCTTTTGGGCATGTATTTTAGAGATGTATTTAATTACATAAAGTCGGTGTATTAAAAAAAGAAATACTTAAAATACTTTAAATACAGACGAAGAAGAAGCTAGTTTCTTTTTGTTTCATTCCGCTAGTGAATGCACCTCTTTGAAACAAAAACAAAATCTCCTTTCAGCTGTTGGATTAGGATTATCTTCATTTTTAAATGATAAATCTAAATCATTAAAAATGCTGGTCAATTATCCGGCAATAAAATGGCGTTTATTCGTTATAAGTATAACACTAATTTATGTTCATCCATGCCAGTTGAATGATTGTTTTCCTTCGCAGGTTTTAACCATTCGCCAACTATGGGTTTCTTGTCCGATGATTTGTTTGAAAAACTATCGTTTTAAGAGATTTGAAGTATTTTAAATACGTATGTATTTAGCACATCAAGTACTAATGTATTTTGTATATATTTCGCGGGTGATTGTTCAGCGGACTTAACGTTCAACTATAGCTACACAATTTGTATTACTCTAAGAGCAATAGTCGATTTCAGTAACTTTGCAAAATTATCAACTTGACGACTGAATTACAAGGGAGGAACGCAAAGCAATGGACAAATGAGATATTTTCGAACTGTCTTTTGTTATAAATGCTAATCTGGACCTGTTTCTTCCCCGATATGCAAACAGTTGTAGACATCTCTCATAAATCTCGTAACAATTTAGGGTAAAGTATCCTTTCAAAGTATTTATGAAGGAAACCCCTGTAAAAGACGGAAGTTCTCATTCGTATGCTTACTGATGTGAAGAAAATTCAAAAATTCAAAATTCAAAATTTAAGTAGTATATGACTTAGTGTAGGGATCACAGAATTTTGAAAATGTGCACACAATTCACTTTTCCCCATAGCACGTCATACGCAGTTTTTTAACGTTTTTTGACGTAAAATAAATAAATAAATAAATAAAAGACTTGGTAGGTACTGAGAATGGACCCCATACTTCAAGAACACAAGAATAAAGAGAAGTCGAACACTTAGCCAGACATTGTCAACTTCATAATACTTCCTATCAACAATTCGAGACGGAACGTCACAACCGACCGATACTACACTTAGGTTTTTGTAACTTGGCAGCAGTGGGTATTATCTTCAAGAGGGAATATGGCAGGACTTTTCGCGCCTTTCTCCGTTGTGCCGCTAGAGTCGCTTGATCTGCAGCATTGCTTGATACGGTCGCGATCATACGATATCTTGCGGCAGAACGACATGCGATATCTTGCGCAAAAAGTCGTGCCATATGCCATCTAGAAGATAATACCCTCAGCTGCCTCGTTAGAAAAACCCAAGTATATACTTCTGTTAAGTGAAGTTTTGTGGAAGAATCATGACTCTCATCAAACTTTACAGAATAGGAAACGCATTCCTGAAGAATTGAAAAACTGAACTTAGTAGTAGAAATAGCAAGTTCAGTCTATTTGCTTTTACAGACCCTCGTCCTGGAACGTCCCTAGTATCATTTCAGTTCTTTATACCTTGTCACAAACCGAAGCTACTTCTCCATTTGCTACTTCTCCATTTGCCATACGCATTATCTTGGTAAAATAGATTCTGCTAGCTACTTTCAAAGTAATATGTGATCAATCTGTTATGATACAATGGTTGTAATGGATACGGTGGATCAAATGACAAGGAAGTTTTCGGTAAAAATTTGCCACTAGAAAATGGCCTTCGTCAGTATTCTACTGAGGTGGGCAGCTGGGGCAACTTGCCCAAAACCCCTATTAAATGGGGGCCCCGGTTTTTTTTATTAAAAAGAAATGAAAAATATAATCATCACTAATCCAAATTTAGCATTCTAAAGTTATTTCCGATGCGTGGCGAAATGAATTCTGTTTATGAATTGAGGGAGACGGGAGTTTTCTGTTTGAAATAAGGGGTCCTTTTGGATCAACTGCCCCAGGCCCTTGTTTTCTCTGGCGTCTCTGATTCTACCGTCTAATTCATATTGCTGCGCTCAATGGTTACACAATAATTCTCCTAAATTTTCCTTCATGAAATGAGAAAAAGCCCACCAGAAGACTGCTGTATTTGCATGAACAGCCAAGGAGCTTACAAAACCAGCCATAAAAGAAAGAGAAAATAATTCAACCGGCCTACAGAACCCATTGGATGCAGTAATTGAAGAAATTTTGTGTCGGAAAGTTATGCAAGATTCGCACGCAAAAGAAGCGAACAGTAGCAAGGGTTGTGTCAGATAATGAGAGATTCATTATCTAAAAAGGAAAAATACATTAAAGTAAGGAAACTACCATCATATGCAGTCAGAGCAAAATACACCAGTGTTAAATGCATTGAAAAAGACTGTAGTAAGTTCAATACTCGAGAGTCGGTTTAATTTCTTCTTATAGTCAGTTTTACCTTTCTGATGAAAATGACTTCTAATATGTCTAAATCAAATAAAAAAATATTGCATCATACCCTCATTTATTTTGATGAAAATAAAGAGATGTATAGGTTATATTTATTGTAATCACTCTTCTTATTAATATGGAGGATCATTTTGTTTCATTTATGCTACATTGACCTTTTTGTTGGTCAAAATAATGCGTCCACCTTGGTATTTCTTGATACTCAAATAGCTCGGTAGTTTGAGGAATAAAATTTGTTTGGTATTCCGTTGTCGTTCGTTAAGATTATTGGCAGAAAGTGTTACATTAGAGTCTTCGGTATTTCGAAGTGGACGGGACCGGGCCTAGCTCGAATTAATGAAAACTCGAATTATCGAAAATGATTATTAAAATTGAAATATAAACACAACTTTTACATTTCAAAGTATTCTAATTTCACTGCTAATGGAACGAATTTCCATTTCGTTTTTGTCGAATCCATCATGGAAAAACAACGATTTTATGAACTAAATTAAAAAATCTTTCAAAGGTGACTTCAATTGCGCGTGCTAGTACCGAACTAATCGAACTGCGTACAATTAAATTAATTGTTGTTTAACCGATTTGACGTAACAACAATGCTACCGCACCGCTCAAACAACAATGCTTCGAACAGGCCAAACAACTATAAAAACAGTTGTAGTAAATTTTTCATGTCTTGGTCACTTTTTCGGGAATAAATTTATTTTTACTTATTTATTTTAATTATGTTTTTGGTAAGTCGTATTTAACCCGGATGTATGGGAATCTCGATCAATCGATCTTGAATTATAGAGAATCTACTATATTGCAATTATTCTCCAAGAAAGCGTGCTCCTTTCACGCAAAAAAGACAAAATGCGTCAACAGTCAGCACACCAGTCGTCATTTCGCATTCCACACTAGGGATGTGCCCTTAACAGCTAAACTGTTATTTCTTAACCGTTGACGTTTCGTAACTGTTACGCGAAATAACACTTATTTCGTTTATCCTGTTATTGGCTGTTATCGGTTGAAATGCATAGAACTGCAACCTACTGGGCCTAATCCGAACTACTACAAGCTTTTGTGACAACCATTTTGTACGACAACAGCTTCACTGCAGCTAATCAATCATGATTTGCCAGTGTTCAAATTATAGATTTATTAATACATAATTCGTCATTATTACACACAATGTGCCACACTTCTTATATTTTATTGTATACACTACAACAAGATGTTTGTCCTTTAAATTAAGTCCGTCCAATATGTTAACTTATTTCTGTCCCATTTCTGCTTATGTGAGATCAACTAATATTTCCCTAGGTCCAATAAAATAAAATGAGTTACGGTCAAATAACCTACGTTATAATACTTGATATTCGATAGCCATTTACACTTTAGCTATACGTAAGCAAAAACACTGTTTCTCCTCATTATTTTTGGCACTCGTCACTTCACTGTGCACAAGTTGCATATTTGAAAGAATATTTGCAGTCTGAACCCGAATCACTTTCATTTTAGTAATATTCTATATTCTATACACATTCGCTACACATTATACGAATTACTATTCATCTTTGACAGTTCATCCAGTCTTGTTCATATCAGCTGCTTCTCTGTCCAAACATGTTAGGGAAAGAAGTGCAAGGAAGCGCCGTAAGGTATCTGCACAGGCTTTACGGTGCTACCAATGTTGTATGTTAGTTTAGCAAGTGACCGCTAGATGCAGTTGCCACACTGCGCACTACTCTGTAAGCTCTGTACCATAGACTAATATGACTACTCTGTGACATAAGTGCCCTGTACTGAGTACTCTGTAACGGTGCAGTACAAACCATGTGCTCGTTTTCTTAAATAAAACTTTTATTAAATAAACAAGTGTTTATTTAACCATAACATGGCGCAGTCGTAAGCTGGCGGTAAACTCAGTCGTAAGTACGGTGTGTTCTCAACATTTGTTTCGAACAAGTTAAAAAGTTGCCTGATGTAATTCAGTGCCAGTAATCATTCGAAAAAAGAGCATACTCGCAAACAATGGAATCGCTTAAGCAGCCTAAGCCGATGTCCATGGAAGGTGATCTTGGAATCAACTGGCAAAAATTCAAAAACAGTTTCCAGTTGTATTGTGTTGCAACGGGCATCAACAAAAAGGATGAACAAATCCAAGTTGCAGTTTTATTGCATTGTGCCGGTGACAGTGTTGTCGATATTTTCAACACTTTAACATTGACTGAAGCAGAAAAGAAAGTGTTTAAAACAGTGCTAAGTAAATTGGACAAATTTTTCTTACCACAAAAAAATATCAGTGTCGAATGTCACAAGTTTAATACGCGTGTGCAAGGTGCAAATGAAAGTTTTGATCAGTATCTTACAGAACTGAGAAAGCTTGCAGCGAATTGTGATTTCAGTAATCTTAAAGATCGTTTGATCCAAGATCGAATCGTGAGTGGTGTTCACGACCAAAGGGTTAAGGACAGGCTTCTTCGCGAAACAAACCTAACCTTAGATAAGGCAATAAAAATTTGCAAGGCCGCGGAGGAAGCAGACATTCACATAAAGACAATGACGGACAACACCAATAAGCTGTCAGTAAATGCAGTTAGAAAACAGTTTCATCCCAAGAAGAAACCAGGTGCTCATACAATGCAACAAGGACACACACAACAACGATCAGGAAGTACGCAAAATGTCTCAAGAAATCAGTGCAGCCAACAGACCCAGTCAACAGAACAAAGAAGCCAACAAACAACTTCATCGAGACCAGGTTGTCAAAGATGCGGTTTGTTTCATACAAAAAACTTGTGTCCGGCAAGTGGTAAGGTATGCTTAAAATGTAAAAAATTAGGTCATTTTGCAAAAATGTGTCGTTCAAAGTTTGTAAATGCTATAGAAAATGGAAATGATGATGAATGTGAGTATATTCTTGGTGCACTTGAAATTAATGATATAAAATTAGAAAACAATTGGTTTACCATGTTAAAGATTCTTGATTGCAATAAGACACTTAAATTTAAACTTGATACGGGAGCACATGTTAATGTAATTCCAGAGTATATTTTTCAAAAATTAGATGTATCACAAAATCTCAATCAATGTCAGTATGATATTTCTAATTATGGTGGGCAAAAGCTCCATGTTATAGGTTCATGTAAACTGAATGTTTCCACTAACGATCGAAAGTACAAAATGGATTTTGTAATTGTTCGCACGACTGACAAATCAGCACCTATTATAGGCCTGAGGGGTCTAAATGAATTAGATTTGGTAAGAAAAACTGTGGATACTTTAGAAGTTGACAATGAATCGAATTTTATGCAAAAGCATCACGATGTTTTTCAAGGTATAGGTAAGATTAGCAATAAACCTCATGATTTCAAACTAAAAGAAGGTTATCAAGCTGTCGCAGTTCCGTGTCGTAGAGTCCCTTATAAAATAATGAAAGATTTAAAAATTGAGTTACAAAAAATGGAAGATGATGGTATCATCACTAAAATGACTGAACCATCAGAATTTGTTAACCCATTGGTTTTAGTGCATAAACCAAATAAATCCCTGAGAATTTGTTTGGACCCTTTTCATTTAAATCAAGCTTTGGTAAGAGAAAGGTATGAAATGCCAACTTTTGAAGAAATTACAGCAGAAATGGCTGGCTCAAAATTTTTCACAGTTCTCGATGCGCATAGAGGATTCTGGCAAATTGAGTTGTCAGATACAGCATCGAAGCTAACGACATTTGCCACACCTTTTGGCAGGTATCGTTTTCTTAGGCTTCCATTTGGATTGTCCATAGCTCCAGAGATTTTTCACAGAACTTTCACAGAAATCTTTGAAGATATTCCAAACATAAAAGTGTACATTGATGATCTCATTATATATTCAAAGACAAAGAAAGAACATGATGAAACTTTGAATCGTGTTCTCAACAGAGCTAGAGAAAGAGGTGTAAGATTTAGCCCAAACAAGATACAGTACTGTAGTAATCAGGTCAAGTACATGGGACATGTTATTTCTGTTGATGGTATTAAAGCTGACACAGACAAAGTGGAAGCAATAAAACAGATACCAACACCAAAGAATGTCGCGGAGCTTAGCAGATTTTTGGGAATGATTACATATTTAGCTAAGTATATACCCAATCTGTCTGACATCAGTACTAATTTGAGACAATTAAAAAAAGAGGTGCATTGGATGTGGACAGACGCCCACCAGAAAGAATTCATACAGTTAAAAGAAGTACTTTCAACCAGTCCTGTTTTACAATTCTATGATGAAAAGAAACCGATAATTTTGTCGGTAGATAGTTCAAGGGACGGAATGGGAGCAGTAGTTATCCAGGATGGGAAACCAGTAGCGTACGCATCGAAATGTTTAACTGATACACAACAACGCTATGCACAAATTGAAAAAGAAATGCTAGCTATTGTATTCGGGTGCCAACGTTTTCATCAATATCTTTATGGTAAAGAATTTACAGTAGAATCAGATCACAGACCATTAGAGTCAATCTTTAAAAAGGATCTAAACAAAACCCCGATGCGACTACAACGCCTTCGTATCAGTTTGCAGCCATACCAATTTACAGTAAAATACAAACCCGGATCCCAATTATATTTAGCAGATGCTCTATCAAGAGCCAGTTATGATGACAAAAATTTTGAAGTCAACGAAAATGACTTAGATGCTCAGGTGAACTCTATTTTATTTCACAATATTTCTCCAAAAAAGTTCGAGAAAGTTCAAGAAGAAACAGCCAAAGACGAGGAATTGCAAAACTTGATGACAGTAATTCTGGAAGGATGGCCAAATTCCAAAGGTCAGGTAAAAGACGATATCAAGCCATACTGGTTTTGCAAAGATGAATTGGTTGTAGTCAAAGGAACAATCTACAGAGGAGATCGATTGGTAATTCCCCAAACCATGAGACGAGACATGATAGATAGATTGCACTATAACCACATGGGAGTTGAGAAAACAATTTTAAGGGCAGTAGAAAATGTGTTTTGGCCTAATATTGACAAAGAAATTCAAGATGTCGTTAGGAACTGTCCAGCTTGTTTAACTTTCCAAAATAGTAATCAGAAAGAAACAATGATGACTCGTGAAATTCCTGACCGACCATGGCACACAATAGCAGCTGATTTGTTCGAACTTAATAAAAAGAAATATTTGTTAATAGTAGACGCGTATTCACGATTTCCAGAAGTATGTTGTTTGAATGATAACACTACATATGAGAATGTAATACATCATGTAAAATCGATATTTTCCAGACATGGTAAACCGGAACTTCTATACACAGGCAATGATGTACAGTTCGTGAATCAAAAGTTTCAAACTTTTTTAGAAGACTGGGAAATTGTGCACAAGACAAGCACTCCAAGGTATCCACAGTCCAATGGCCTAATTGAGAGGCACGTTCAAACAATTAAGTCACTTTTAAAGAAAGCATTGTTTGACAACAAGGATATGTACATTACGTTGCTTGAGTATAGAAATACGCCATTAGGTAGAGGTCTTCCTTCTCCTGCTGAAATATTGTTCGGAAGACGATTAAATGGTATATTGCCAACGAACCAAGAAATGCTCTTGCCAAAATATAAATATGTGAGGTTCGAAAAGGTGAATGAAGATAAAAAGCTAAGAGAAAAGCAATATTATGATAGGAATGCAAAAGATTTAACAGAACTAAAGAAAAATGATCAAGTTATGGTTCAGTTAACAGAGAAGAGTACTTGGGAACCTGCGACCATTATTGATGTTGACCAAAGTAGACCTAGATCATATGTTGTTAAGTTAGATAGAAATGACCAAATTTATGTGAGAAATCGCAGATTTTTGAGGAAATTTGAAGTTAACAGATTTGATAAGAACGACAATGATAGTTATGATGATCTTATAAACAAGTATCTCAAAAATGCATGTACACAAGAATACACACTAACAAATACAGCTCAAAACGATACTTATGTCAATACAAAGGATGATGATCAAAATGATGCTTATGTCAAACCACAAACACAAGCCAAATGTAATCAAACGAATCCAAAGGCTATTGGAGTTACAAGATCAGGTAGACTAGTAAACAAACCAAAGTATTACAAAGATTATGTTTAAGATCAATAGATTAAGTTCAATATGTTGTATTTTGAAAGAATATCTTAATCTTTCGTTATATCTTGTGTAATGTTTTTTTTTTATAAATTGTATCTTGTGAGGGAGATGTTGTATGTTACGAATAGTTTAGCAAGTGACCGCTAGATGCAGTTGCCACACTGCGCACTACTCTGTAAGCTCTGTACCATAGACTAATATGACTACTCTGTGACATAAGTGCCCTGTACTGAGTACTCTGTAACGGTGCAGTACAAACCATGTGCTCGTTTTCTTAAATAAAACTTTTATCAAATAAACAAGTGTTTATTTAACCATAACAGAGGGCCATCACCAGTTCACGCCCGTATAAATTGTTATAATTTAGAAAGGTTAGCTAGTAAACGGGCATATTAATGTATGAAATAGAGGGAGTAGCCGAGTTTATTATATTGGCAGCCCAACGTGGAGGGGGGGGGGGTAAATAGACGATTTTATTATAGTGGCAGCCCAACGTGGGGGGGGGGGGCTTGAATAAGAGTATTATTATACATCTTACGCAGTTTTCGGCACTAGCTGTACAAACTGTTTGAAGAAAAAATCTGGGCCCATTTTTGAGAAAACCTACTTTCTAATATTTTTTAATATTGCCCATATTTCACTGAATGTTAGACAAATAGTATTAATATTTTTTAAAAAATTTGTATAAGATTCATTAAAGAATTAATTGTGGAAAACCAATTCCATCTGAAGAAAAAAGATATACCTTCAATATTGTATTTGTAGGAAGACAGAAAAAAGATTCAAAATTTTCCAATTTTTGATAATGTAGGGGTATCCATGAAAATCAAATCAATGTCATCTTTATAAATGTTTTTCACTTTACTCTTACAAGAAATTTAAATATAAAATGGAGCCATTTTTAATAAAGTTTTGAAAATGTTGCAGGGGCTTCATGTCAAGTACCCCCAAAATTTAAAGAATTCTTCTAAAAATTGCAGGGATTTGAGTCAGGCTAAATCGATGGCGGAATTCGTTTTGAAAACAATCCTGTGAATAGCACTGTTAGTGTAGAACACATATGAACTGACAAATGTACAGATGACAGACAGAAAAACACAACATTTTTTCACTGTAAGTATGTGCCAAATGTATTTCCATTAAAATCTCATAATGTAATTCCCACAGCCCTGAAATACAAACTATCTGATTTAGAAGTATTACCTGAAGAGAGCTCAACCACATTCCAATATTATGCTCTACAGAATACTGGATGACCAAAGAACAATTAGATATCACACACATACCAGGCGTGTCTTTATCATGCAGCTCATGTCAAAATATTAACAAGGCGCATGCTGGGACATGCATTTGTAATAAAGAGGCTATCAATTTCACCCTACATCAATTACTCTCATCTCATAAAAGAGAAAGACTTTCATTTATCCATTATTGATTGAACTACTATAAAAACAAGTATCTTATCTAATGAACATATTGCAGCCTTACAAGGAATTAGAAAATTTTATAAACAGTCTGAAAGTTATTCCAACAAAACTTAAAAAGTTAGACAGTATAAAATTATTCTTTGCAAATCTATTCAAAACTTACTAAAATCATACAATATATAAACCACCATAAATGAGTATCTAAAAATAGTAGCACAGCTGTAGATCAATTGATAATAGACAGGGGTGACCAGAAGAGGAGACTGCTGTGGCAACTTGCCCAAGGCTCTGATTTAATTAGGTTCCTGATTTTTTTTTTTTTTTATAAAAATAGATTAATCTCTAAACCAAATTAAATGCTATGAGTTACTTCTGACCTACGAAAACATTAATTATGTTCCTGAATTAAGGGAGGAAGAATTTTTTTTACTATAAAATGAGGGGCACTCATGGATCAATTGCCACATGGCCCTGGTGTTCCCTGGGCAGTCTTGATAATGATTTGAAATACCTATAGTATTTCTTTTGTTACATTTAACAATATATTCCAGTGACCACATGGCCCAGATTCCAACCCTTCAAACAGAATGAAAAATTACAGAATAGACAACTTACCAAGAAACCTGTAACTAAGGAATATAATGAAAGTCCAATGTTTCCTCAGATTACAATATTGGAATAAAGTATACAAGGCAACCGATACAAATGATACGTTTATATCATTCATAAAAATATCCTTAATACATATCAATGCCCCTTTATTTGCAAACTTACAAAATCCAAAATTATAAAACCAAATGGACAACAGAAGACATCAAAGTGTCATGTGAAAGAAAATGCAACATATATAAAATACTACCACATAACAAATGTAACTTATTACAACTTCTTTATCTATAACAAAACATTTCATTAAAACCGAAGAAAGTAATCAAACAAGCAAAAATTATTACACATGATAAGTAAATTGCAAATGCACCTCACAAAATAAAATATACGTGGGACCTTATCGAAAAGACTACAGCACAAACAAATAACAATAATAGAAACTAGAGGTGCTACAACTGCACGTACTTTCTCACGATATTGTTAATGGCTATGTAGTATTATAATATGACAATTTTAGGCACAGATCCATGGGAGGGGGGGATAAGGGAACTTTCCCCCCCAAAATTTGTTTGTCAATGTACATTTTAATTTGTCACAGGCATTTGAAAAATAAATATTTCAGCTAGTAAAGTTTTGTTGTTGTTTTGAGAAAAATATGCGATAACAGAAACAAATATCCTAATCCTATTATAAGTTTATTTGTTTTATCTTATAGGATTAGTTAAAGATTTGGTCAAATTTGTCAATTTTTTTTGTGTTCCAAATGTTGTGGAAAAATCATGAACTTAAAAGTATTGCAGAGGAACTTAAAAGTATTGCATAGGTGTCTGAAGAAACACCTGCAGAAAACACCCAAAATAATTTATGGTGACAACTTTTTAAGCTATAGTTTAAGCCTTGCATTATGACTAATATCTTATATAATAGTTATGTTATCTAAATAATTGGAAAACCATTTATGAATCATCTGGTGAAACTTGTTGTTGAGTGATGAAAATCTGTAAGCACCCTATAGTAAGGGTAAGTATTTTTCTGTACATAAGGAAATCGGGTTTCGACTACTGCATCTTCCAAGTGTTTGAACTAAGTATGTTGGACGCATATATGTGGACTGATAAAACGTAATTCCATAAAGTTGTAAGTAAATTAAGTAACTAAAACTGCTGCATGTATATTAAAAAATTGATTTTGCTGTATTATGTACATATAATTTTATTTATATATTGTATATAATTTTTATTTGTTTTCCCAGGATGAGTCAAGACTCGAGTCTCGACTCGAAGTACTCTTTCCGAGTATTACTAGGAAACCTAATTTTCTGAGAAAATTTTAAGAATGGTATGTAACCAATTATTAATCTTATTTTAATTGATTTTCATTATTTCTATTTCTTCAAATTATATAACTTTTAAAAACATTGAGAAAATGATTTTTCGATTAGTGAATTTTTAATTAACATACTCTGCACTTCTGATGGATATTGATGTGATATTAATTTATATCGCATTTCTATTACAATCACATTTTCAACAGAGGGTATATCAATGTATAACACACACAATAGAACATATACCATATATTATATTGCACATATATTATACGTACTTTATATAATAAATAAATTATTTATTAATTTAAATCGAGATCTGTAATATTTACATTGAAATAGTTGGTCAGGAAGTTTCAAACATCCGTTGATAATAAGCGAACTTGGATTTATAAATAAAAAGTTCTAACTGTTACTTGCCGATTTACTTAAAACATGAAATGTGATTTTTCACAAAATTCAAAATGAATCGCCTTGTAACAGTTGAATATTTTTACTCGTAATCAAAATTCATTGATTATCAACATTTAAAACTTCCTATACATTATAATAACTGAAACTGCAAAAACCATGCTTTATAATTAGTCATTTTAAAAATTTTGAATTTTTTTCATTTTAAACATCATATAAGTTTGTACCTATAATCGTGATTGTCTTAAAAGGTTATATTATTTAAAAAAATAACCATTATAAGTTATAAAATGCTTTTTTCAATTAATAAATTCAATAATACAAGTATATAAAAAAGTAATGTTTTTATAATATTGTAATCATAATATCCCGATTATAGGTACAGTAATGATTTCTGGTATAACTATGTTTTCATTGAAGTTTAAATATTATGAAACTTTTTTAGAATGAGAATATATAATTATACAAACTCAATCTTTTATTCATATAATTTGTATCTTGATTTAATTTTAACAATTTTAAACAGCAATTAATTCTGATCGAAAGTATTAATGTTTGATTCGAAATATGTGCGTGTTCGTACCAAATCATTTATTCTAGCGTTAAATGAGTTTTTTAAGTATATTTTTTAATTACACATTGATAGGGCGCATTTTTAAATCATTTTACTTGTAATTTTATATTAATATCAGAGCAAACTTTAAAAATATCATTTTGGGCTATCAGTCAAGTGTTACCTCCATTAAATTATAAAAAAGCGAATAAATTTTATTTATCATATCTAATATGACAAATATTCTACAAGAGGCATTGATATGCACTAGGTTTAAAAACTTCTATATCCAAATGCTTTGAGTTCTTTATTATAACAACATTATTATATATTATAAACTTTGTTCATATAAATACGATATTGGTTTTTATTAAAATCTAATTTATTATTTCTTTTACAGAAGCTATTAGTGTAACAGAAGGTAATAGGCCTACACCAGTGACCCTAGCCAGCAATTCATCTATTTTAAATCATCCGTCGACTTCAGGTATTCCAGACAATGTACAGGATAATACATTGGCAATGATTTCCAATGATGTGGGGCATTGCATTGGTCAAAATATTGACAATCGAATTAAAGCAATTTTGCTGGAAAATCCTTGGACTCCGCCAAAAGACTACAGTTTTCCTACATCGACGATAATTGTTTCAGGGAAAACAGTAAAAAACTGTTAGCAACAAGCATTTGCAAACATATCGCGATTGGCTGGTTCTATCAATGTTAAAAAGGGTTTTTACAGTAAGTATTGCCCATGGTTTACTACTCGCAACGAGGGTGGCTACCATTGGGCGCTCTAGTCACACGACCGTTAACTAATTTTAAAAATCTGACTGGCGTAAAGAGCGATTTAGAAAATCATTGTCTTATTCCTATCACAAGGACGAAGGAATTTCCGGGGAAAATTTCTTTAAAACCTACCATAACCCAAATTTGGAAGTGAGAAATATCCTCAATGAAAATCGTCTATCTCATGCACAAGATAACAGGCAACGACTTATTCTTCTTGTCAAAACTATCATTTTGTTGGGAAAGCAAAATATACCACTACGTGGACACAGAGATGATGGACCACTATTAAGTGAAAAATGAAGAACCCAATGGGATATTTTTAGATTTTCGAAAGCTTTTGACGTTATTAACCATAACATCTTGCTCTCAAAATTCCCTTCTTATGGAATTCGTGGAATTGCCCTAGATTGGATAACGTCGTACCTTAAACATCGATCTCAAAGAGTAGAAATACCGTACTGACACGAAAGGACATTATTTACTTATCTCTCCAATTCTTTGCCAATTGAACATGGGGTCCCACGAGGTTCGATCTTAGGTCCTATTCTCTTGCTGTTGTACATAAACGATATGCCCTCATGTATTAAAAATGGAAGAACAGTTCTGTTTGCCGATAACACGAATGTTCTTTGCAAAAAAGAAACAATAAATAGTAAAATTTCAGAAGTTTCAAATTGGTTTTGTAATAACAAATTGATAGTTAACGAAGGAAAAACTGTCTCAATGCAATTGTGCGCATCAAATCGGCAATCGTATGCTCCATTGAAAATGCACAATATGCAATTAGCTGATGTTAAGGTAACAAAATTTCTAGGTCTTTCAATTCAATCAAACCTCAAATGGAATGTACATGTAACAGAATTAAACACTAAATTAAGCTCATTATGTTATGCATTCAGAATTCTTTCTAATTCTGTCAGCCTTCATGCAGCTCGTTGCGTGTATTTTGCAAATGTACATTCCCGCCTGAGATATGGCATAATATTCTGGGGAAGCTCATTCTTTAGTTCCCAGACATTTAGATTGCCAAAGAAAATTATCCGAATAATGAAAAAATCCCATCCACGTGATCCGTGCAAGCCTCTTTCCATTGAGCTTGGAATCTTACCATTGCCTTGCCTATTTATTTATGAGTCTGTAGTATTTGTCAAAACTGACTTACTTAACGGTGGGAACTTATTTTTATGAAATACTGATTATTTGGTGTTACAACACTCGACGTAGAAATCATGTTCATCAAGTGTCAGTATCAACAGCTCACTACAAGAAATCCACATACAATACATGTACATCACTTTACAACGCATTGCCAGATGAAATTAAACAATTAAAACTGATACACAAATTTAAGTTAAAAGTAAAATCTTTTCTCCTGCAAAACTGTTTCTATACAATTAGAGACTATACTGATCGTCAAAAAGAAAAATAATGTTTACTTTAACAAAAACAAGATATAGTATAATGAATTAGTTTACATTTGCATTGTATAATTTTAAAAAAGGCTCAATATGCCTGTAACAAATAATGTACTTCTGGGTCAGTCCCCCCATCTCGATCGGGTTTTTGTCCAGTTTCCCTGATCCACTGAGCAAATGCTGAGATGGCCCCTTGCTTTGCTTCTGGACGTAAATGTAGCTTCACTATGCGCACGTTTTGGTGAGCTCTGCTTTTGCTTGTAGTGGTAGTAGAGCTTAGAGTGAGTTTCTATTTTGTTAACAATACAGAAAAATCAAATCTGTTTGTTCCTTTACCATTAAAAATAAGTTTTCTATAAATTGGCAACGAAAATATCTAGTTTTTGAAATGTTAATTCCTCGCTTTTTAAATTTATTATTTGTATTATTTTTATTATTATTTTTATAATTATTATTAGTAGTATTATTATTAGTAGTATTATTATTAATTTTTTATATATATTTTTTCATCTTCCAACTATTAATAGTTAAATTGTTGGGAAGGGACTCTGAAACTCAAGAAAGCGTGCGCAGATGATTTTCTCCCCCATACGTCACATACAGTTTTTGACTGTTTTTTGACTAAATAAATACAAATACATTCAATGGAAACCGTTCCAACAAAGAATGACGGCAATTTTAGAGCCCTGCTTAGATTTAGGGTTGACGCTGGAGACTTAAACCTTGAACAACATCTGAAAACATCAACATCAAGAGCAACTTATATCAGCAAATCTCTCCAAGATACGCTAATTGAGTGTTGCAGAATAGACATTCTAGAGAAAATAATAAATGTGTAAATGATTAAAGATATTACGCAATTATGTTTGATGAATCTCCGGACATATCAGGCAAAGCTCAGATTAGTGTTATTCATCGATATGTTGATTACACGAACACTGATAAACCTTGCATAAGAGAAGATTTTGTAACATTTATTGATGCTTTCGGAGAATTAACGAAGAATTTAAATGATGAAGACGAAAGTGAGGAAGATGAAGCTGAAACTGAAGAGTTCATACCACGCAACAATATGCAGACTAACAAGACCAGTAGCGGGAATACGACAGAAGAAATTTCGTTGACTGAGGCATCAATAGGGCAAATAGTTTGGAAGGAAATTAACAAAATGAATCTGTTTGAAAAAAAATTGTGTTGCTATAGGTTTTGATGGTTGTCCTGTCATGCTTGGAGAACATGGAGCAGTAAAAGATATACAAAAAGATACTGTGAATGCTGTCATGACACCATGCTTCTCGTATAAACTCAATAACACCATATCAGAATCATCAAAAGTATCTAAGATTGACAAAGTTTGCAGCGTTATAAGGGAAGTGACATTTTTTTTCAAAACATCCAGACCTAAACGAAACACTGCTTTGGTTCAATTTCTTGGTAAGAAACTTGTTCAGCTCTGTGATACACGGTGGGTAGAAAGACATGATGCAGTTCTCCAATTTACGGTAAGTTTACCTGCGATTATTGAGGCTCTTACAAAAATTAGTCAGTGGAAGAATAAGGAAACGGCTGGTAAGGCATCAGTTCTTGTTCATGCGTTGTGCACGTGTGAATTTATTGTAGGGCTTTTTAGCCTTAGTGATATCTTATCGCTTACGCTTCCACTCAGCGTCCTATTGCAAAAGAAAACTATAGACCTGGCAAAAGCAGTAAAAATTGTGCAATCATTGATTGTAACTGGAGAACCGTTGACAAGAAGTAGAGGAACACTTTTGTGAAATATTTAACAATGCGAAGAAAATGACAGAAAAATTAAATATTGATATGAAAACGTCCCGAACTTGCGGTCGACAAACAAATCACACTAATTCAGAAGTAGAAGATTGCCAGGATTTCTACAGAAGTTCTGCATATATCCCTCTTTTGGATAATGTTATACATGATTTAAAATCACGATCCTCTCAGGATGTACTAGATGATTTCCAGTTATTTTTACTGCTTCCTGAAAATGTGATTAGTTTGAATTCCGAACAAATTAGAGAAGTTATCAATTATCTCGTTGAAAGATTTGGCAGTTTACTGGCAGGAGGCAAAGACATGCAAATTTTAAAACTGAAAGGCGAAATTGCACATTTGCAACGTAACTGGAATCTGCAAAAATCCTTAAGTGACTGTAATCTTCCAGATTCTGCTCTCGAAACTCTTGAGAGATGTGATAAAGATATTTATCCTATAACTAGTGAGAACACGTCAAAATATGACGGTGTGATCTAAGATAAATGTAAAATACTGTGCCCAGACTGATGTTCACAATATGTTGCATTGTTTGAATCTTCAGGGTATAACGTATATATTCTGGGATGTGGAATTCACAAAATTTTCAACACGTATGGCCCATGACCAGGTGGCAATGCAATATCGGCACCAAATTACACAAAAGAAAGACCACTATTATACTGACAGATATTATTTCTAAAGTTTTTTGATGTGTCATAATCTCCTAAAAACAGCTGTTTGATTTCTTCTGGCATATTGCTGGAAGGTAAACTTATTTTCCCATTTAAGCAACACACAGTAAACTCGTTTACAGATTTTCACTGACATGGGAAGTACAAAGTAGAACAAAACTGACATTTCATAGACAATGACCGAACAGAACACGAAATGACCTCACTATCACGACACATACGCTGACTTTCTCTTTCCCTGCTCCCAGTCAATGTACTACGTTTGCGTCTTTTGGGGCGCGTGGGCAACGATTCGGAATTGGACATTACCTGTGAACAACTTCACTACTACAGTACAAACGAACAAAACCCACTGTCCGAATGTTCTCTACAAAATACACTACAAAAGCAAATACATGCAAATTGTCATCTTCACAGTGCAATTATTACACTGAAACAAAACCTTAACGAATCGTGAACAAATCTCAACAATCAAAACAAAACGTCAAGCAGCGCCACCATGAAGCGGCGGGGACGCACATCTATCGACTCATATATATCAATTTTAAAACAGCCACCCTTTAGAACAAAACAATTGACTATTGATAAGCGTACTATTAAAGAATGATTTAATTAATTAATTTACACCGTAAATGTTGGTGAATCAACACAAAGAATATCTGATAACACATCTAGGGATCACATTCTTTCATTTAAAGGAAAAAATACTACAATCGGTTCAGTAGAATCTCTAAACGAAGCCATGGCAGAATACCTTATTTTTTTAAATATATAGATTCAAAATTTTCTCTAGATTCTCAGTTCTTTGCCAGTCACAAACTCAAGTTCTGAACGGTCTTTCTCCTCATTGCGCTGTTTAAAAACTTGGCTTCGAGCAACAATGCTTCAGGAAAGATTAATTGGATTGGCATTATTACACATTCACCATGATATCGTATTAAAGCCAAAAGAAGTGGTGGATCGATTTTCGAAAATGAGGAACCATAGAATAGTATTGTGAAAGTCTAAAAACAAAACATGTAATATTCTTATGTTGTATGATTAAATAAAATGTAAATATTTATGTAAATTTGTTGTGTTTTTATTTAAATCGTAAACATTCACAACTGAATAATAGACGGAAAATTATATTATAATTGTCCATCATTTAGCAACTTTAAATTCAATGATTTTGCTAATAAATAAATAAATTTTTACAACATACAGTAATTCACTAAATAATCATTTTAATATTTTGCTAGACTATTATATTATATAATAAATTATTTGTCATGTTTAGGATATATATTATATACTAGAGAAAAAAGAGTGAAAGAAAATCCCCCCCCCAATATACTTTCTAGATCCGCGCCTGCAATTTATATCTTACACTTTAACTGTCGTTTGATAAATTCTGATACAAATTAAGCGTGCAAAATACACTTATTTTTTAATTCAAATGTCTAAACGAAAACGGTTATCTGCTATTCACTTCCGTGTATTCACGTTCTAAATAAATGTACCAACGATACACGAAGCGTATTTTGGCCATAAATAAATTATTAGTTTATATTAACACCAACGAAAGGCAGCTGTCATAATCGCCTTCTGTTATCAGTGCGGCGTTACAACAATGGGTTGCAACAAGCCACAAAGATTAGCATTGTTGATACAGCTAGCAAGAAACGGAAAATGGATAGAAAAGTATAATAATTAAATATAATATTTTTTATATTTTAAAAATTACTGGGTTTTTATGTGCATTACTCTTCATTCACACTTATTAAGCAAAGCGAAAATCATCTATTCGTTTTCACATTTAACTCAAGTAAAGGATGCAATTTAAATTTAAATAATTAATTTTAAATGCATTCAAATAATTAATGACTAAATGTATAACGAAAGCTCGAATGTAAGAAACGATCAAAGAAATATGAAATAATAAACAAATTCTTACTTATGAAGCATCCAAATGCCTGGAATTATGTTCAGCAAGCACAATAAATTCGGAGCGGGCGATATGTTTGTCGCAAAATTACTCACCAAAAATACTCTACCACAAAAAATAATCACATTTCCAAAAAAAATTCAACATGACCTTATTTGACCTTAAATGACATTATTTGAAGATCTGTTTTTGATGAAAGCATTTCATTAACAAAAAAACTGCATCTTCACAATTGTAGTTGTAGAAGACACCAATTTTTTTTTTAATTTTTCGAAAAAACCGGCATTTCAACGAACATGAGACTTGCACCATTCTCTCAAGCGTTCTTTAAGCTATCCAAGGTAATCAAAAATTGAATTAAAAATGTTTGTGTCGTTTTTAAGAAAAAATGGTTTAAAGAAAATAAAAATTGCCCATGTTCGACAAAACATTTCGCAAAAACACACGTTTTTGAAAATTTGAACATAACATTATTTTTAGATCTTTTTCATTAACACATTTCATTAAGAAAAATGTTTTCTTCATAATTGTAGTTTTAGGAAGACGCTAAAGAACTTTCATTTTTTTCAATTTTCGAAAAATCAAGGTTTTCAACCAGCATGAGTCCTGCACCATTCTCTTAATTGTTCTTCAGACTAATACAAAGTTAGCGTAAAAAACTTTCCTCTAACATCTACAAAATGTAATTAAAACCAATAGAGCCGTTTGTGAAAAAAAAGGGTTTCAACAAAATTAAAAATTGCCTATATTTCACGCAAAATTGCGCGAAAATTACTCAAATTTTCAAAATATTGTACCTCCCAAAATTCATGTAAAAATCTCCCCAAATTAAAATATCGGTTTCACATTCAAGGGACCGCAACATCAGCCACATCGATTGGGGAACATCAATTTTGGAGAAAATTTTGGAGATCGGTTTTTCACAAGCGTTGTTGACGGACAGGCAGAAGTTTTGCCGTCAATCAATTTTTGTCGTGAATCAAGGAACCACAACACATGGATTCTGTCTACATAATAATAATAATAATAATAATAATAATAATAATAATAATAATAATAATAATAATAATAATAATAATAATAATAATAATGTCTTTATTAATGGCGAGCCTCAGGCCATAGGGCCTGCTCTTCCACCTAACCACTGAGTCTACATTGATACAGAGTAGTAACATATAAGAGGGGAGGGAAATCTGTACATTTACGTCTGGGAGTGCAAAACTAGGGACCATCCCGGCATACGCCTTAAGCGATTGAGTAAACCCAGAAAACCTCAATCAGGATGGCGGCTTAGGGCCGAACAGCATTATGGTATAGAAATGGAAGAGAAGAGAAACATGAGAGAAGGGAATCATAAATGAAAATGAAGTAGAAAATACGAACGAGAAAGAAGAAAGAAGAGAGATTAAAGGGGGGACAAACTGTACATTTATGACTGGGAGTGCGAAACAAGGGGCCATCCCGGCGTACGCCTTAAGCAATTGAGTAAACCCAGAAAAACCTCAATCAGGATGGCGGCTTATGGCCGAACATTAATATAGAAGAATATGGTATGGATAGTAGTGAAGGTGAAGAGATGAGGCGTTTAGGGGAAAGGGTCGTAAAGACATAAATGGGGAAGACTGTGAAGGAAAGGGAAGGAAGGAAAAGTGAAGAAAAGGAGGAAGAAGTAGGTGGAAAAGTAAAATTTTTCCAGAAGCGGTACAGAAATTTTACGTTTGGTATACATTAGCACTTTACATAAATATACAAACATTTGTAACAGCAGAGAAGCACAAAAGGCTCTAAGTTAATAGTACCAGTAATTTTAAATATAATATTGACAGTATTAAGAAACAATGTAAAAGTATAATAGGATATAAACATCAATTGTAATTAATATTAAGGTCAATATATTGTAGATATGACAATGACAACAGTACAAAAATAGCTGTAAGTATTTTAACACTTATTTGAAACGCGGCTAATCTCTTTTAAATATTTTATTTGAACATTTTATTAGGATACACAGAAAATATGTGGTTGTTAATAATTTAGATGGAGTGAGAGGGAGTGAAAAATGAGAATAGAGTAGTGAGGTATGGGGTGGAATTTTGAATTTAAAGAGTGAGGAAAGTGTGGCGTTTGGGGGGGCGGTGACCGGGTGATTGGTAGTGGGAAATGTCTGGAGGGCGAAGAGAACATTAATGCCATTCTATAAATCGTTACACCTTACCCAAGTATTTAATTCGTTCTTGAATTTACGGAAAGTATTCGAATGTTTTAGACTCGCTGGTAGTTTATTCCAGGCTCGGATAGCTGTAATAGTGAAAGATTTACTGAAAGAAGTCGTGCTATGACGTGGTACACAGAGGAGAGCTGAACTACGAGCTCGGTTTAATTTCAGAGGATTGAAATTACTTATTAGACGTGTTACATGAGAACCGTGCAAAATTTTATAGAGAAGAAGTAGAGAGTGAAGTAACCGTCTTTTGTCTAGAGTAAGCATATGAAGTGAGTCAAAAAAGTGCGGTACATGGTCGTATTTTCTTAGATCAAAAATGAACCGTACGCATGCGTTCTGTGCTACTTGAAGTTTACGTTGTAATTTAGATGACATGTTTGTCAGAAGAAAGTCGCAATAGTCAAAATGTGGCATAATAAGTTGATTTAATGAGTGTCTCACGTGTACTAATTGGTAAAAGCGTTCGCAGGCGTTTCAGCGAATGCATTGCGGCAAAAACTTTACGGCAGGTTGAATCTACTTGTGAGTTCCAGCTGAGGGTGTTGTCAATAAACACTCCTAGGTTCTTGACTTCGGAACACCAAGGTAGAACGGTGTCATTTATATAAATTTTAGGCAGAGTAGAAGAGGATATTTTATTCACAAAGCTTTTTGAACTGATAATCATGCACTGTGATTTATTTGGGTTTAATTGTAGGCCTAATAACGCTGCCCATTTGTTTAAGGTTATCAAGTCTTCGTTAATTTTATGTGCGAGTGAGAAGAGTTCAGACGGGTGGCCACTTAGATATATCTGAAGATCATCCGCGTACATTTGATGACTGCAATATTTAAGTGCATTTCCCACATCGTTTACATACATTAAGAATACCAGTGGTCCTAATACAGTGCCTTGGGCAACTCCGCGGTTAAGTTTTAAGGCCCTTGAGCTGCGACTACCGGACACCACTCTTTGGGTTCTGGAAGTTAAATAGTTAAGAAACCATGTACGCGTAGGCTGTGCAAATCCCATGATTTTTAGTTTTGCGAATAAGATGTCGTGATCTACAGAGTCGAACGCTTTGCTAAAATCCAGAAGAATTAACATACACTACTGTTTGTGGAAATTGCAACACCAAGAACGAATGGATCTAGGGAAATGATATTCAATGTACTGTGCACCCATGCCACAGGCACTACATTATTTCATTTGCAGTACCATCAAATACATGGATACATGCCAAGTCAGTAAGTTGTGAAGCCACCACGCGCATCCACAAGAGCCTGTGCACGGTGCGGCATTGAGCTAATAAGAGTCTGTATCGCTTCTTGTGGCAGGTCCTGCCATGCTCCTTCAAGCCGCGTCCAGAGTTCGGCGGTGGAAGCTGGCGGAGGTGCCTGGCGGACCAGCCTCTGGGAAAGCATGCTCCACACATGTTCAATTGGCGACATGTCAGGTGAACGAGCCGGCCACGGAAGGAGCTGTATCTGGTGTTCAATGAACACGTTGCACGATGCGAGCGATATGGGGTCGCGCATTGTCTTGCTGGAATATCGCTCCAGGCGAGCGTTGTACGAAGGGCACGACCTCCGCCCTCACGACTTCCTCGATGTACCGGTGGGCATTGAGATTTCCCTCACTGCGGAGTAGGCGGGTCCGTGAGTGGTAGCCAATGGCACCCCATACCATTACACCGGGTGTTGGGCCGGTATGACACTGGCGAATGCATCCCTCCAGATTGCGTTCACCGCGATGTCGTCGAATACGTATACGACCGCCGTTATTGGACAAATTGAAGCGGGACTCGTCGGAAAAGATGACTTGCTGCCACTCAGCCCGCCAATGTCGATGTTCGACGCCCCACAGATGTCGGAGGTGTCTGTTGTCGAGAGTCAGTGGAAGGCGCAACAAGGGGCGGCGAGCAATCAAGCCCCTTTGCACAAGACGGCGCCGAACACTGCTGGCGGACATGCTGTGACTTGTCACTGTATTCCACTGCTGCGCTAACGTGGTGGATGCCGCTGTGCGATCGGTGATGGCCATACGTTAGAGGAGTCGATCTTCCCTCGCCGTAGTGTGATAGCGAGGCCCTGTCCCACGCTGGCGGTTGGTACGACCTTCCGCAGACCACTGACGCCATGTTCGCATGATGGTACTGGCGGTTCGTTCCAGACGTGTGGCAATCTGGCGGTAGGACAACCCAGCTTCTCGCATCCCAACGACCCTGCCACGGTCGAAGTCCGTCAAGTGTTCGTACTGCACTCGCTGTCGGCGACGAGGCATGGTGTGACTTACAGACAACTTGTGCGAGCCAAGGGTCGACCTGTCACTGTTTGTAGCCTCTCCAAGGCGCCACTATTTATACCCGAACATGGTGCGATAAGCCGTCTCTACGTCGCAACCACGTGACTGGCGGCGTTGTAAATGTAATCACCTGGTCATCTCAATGTCACAAACTTATCCACGAAATGCGATGCGTTCAATGCCGCTCCTTCGCGGTGTTGCAATTTCCACAAACAGTAGTGTAGTTATATTACTGTGATCTATAGCTGTTCTCGCATCTTCAATAATATTCAGTAGCGCAGTACCAGTATTCCTGCCGGAACGGAAACCTGATTGCTGATCGTTTAAAAGTGATTGGTTTTGGAGATACAGTTCAGTTTGCTTACGGACGACTTTTTCGAGTACTTTAGAAATAGTCGGGAGGATGCTAATTGGGCGGTATTCAATAGGGTTTCTGGTTGATGCTGTCTTGGGAATAGGATGCACGAGCGCACTTTTCCAAGATAAAGGATGTTGTCCGCTCATTAGGGAGAAATTTACTATTTCGGTAATGATTGGATAGGTCACACTATTTTTTAGCAGTTTGGCATTTATATCATCGGTACCTGAAGCATTAGATTTGAGACTTTGAACTATTTTTATTATATCCTCACACGACGTGTTAGAGGATTTTGTTCTAAATTTAGCAACGAGCGTTATTCACTTTGTTATCAGGTCCATGTAATAAGAGTTTTTCTGCCGAAAATTCGCCATTTTTTCGCGCATCGAAAGCTTTCTGCGTAAGTGGTAGCGAGAAAGTAAAAATATGCAGCTCTACTACAAAAACAAAACTTTACAAGCCCCACAAGAAATAACTGACATATTCAATGACCAATTTTTACCAATTAGTGAAAACTTAATCCTCCAATTCTCTCTAAACAATACAACACACCAACCTAACACTAATGTAGTAACACAAATCATCAATTCTATATTTTTATACAAACCCACCCACATGTCGCGCTCGGATTCACTGATCACTCATTATTCTATACGAAGGTATACACGTGGAGCTCAGAAAGGCGCTTTCTTGCAATGGTTTCCTTATCTCTGTAGTGTAGGCTCGCTTTTCAGTTTTGCCTCACCCTCTTTTCACCTGCAATCTACTGCCGCCTAAAAGATATTTTTCAGGTTTTCTCAATTTTCCCCGGATCCCCAATAATTGAAACTAGTCGTGCTACCGAATGGCACAGACTTTCTCGTTGTAAAGGTTTCTAATTTCCTTGGTGCTTACGGCCTTGCCCCATCCTCTGGCCAGCGTGCCGGAAGTACATTATTTTGAAAATTTCGCAATTTTTCTGTTTCCTAATACTAGATCCGCAATATTATTTTAAAAATACTAAAGAAGAGTAAAACCTCGTCATAAATGGACAATTTTCATTGAGAAATTTGGAGCCGTTTCTAATAAAATGGGCTTTCAGCGACACAGTAAATGCGAAAATTGAGGCTCTTTTTCACAGGATTCTATTGAGTATTCGAAAAACTTCATTTGAAGTCAATAGAAGCACATAAAAAACGAATGCACCAAACTTAACTGTACGTCAAATTAAACAGTGCTATTATCACTATCCGTAGGAAACAAATTAGACAAAATTTGGAGCCATTTTTGAGAAAATGGCGTTTGAACGTTTCTGAAAATGCACAAATTTGAGCTGATTTTACTAGAAAACGGTTGAGTTTTCGAGAAACTTTATGTAACATTAGTTAAAGCACATGTATTAATAAATATATTGAAGTGAAGAAATGACATCCAACGTAAATATTACTGACGTGATACACACGTCAGAAAATTACATTGTAATTTTTGAAAAAGCAAAAGAATAGAGCAATGTGGCGTTGTGTCATCGTGTAGAGTACATTTGGCACTACCTCTACCAAAAATGTATAGAAAATGTTTGGTAACGTTTTTGAGATAATTTTGTTTTTGTTAATTTTCAAAATTGCAAATATTGCACGCACTATTGAACGAAAACTGCTAATATTGTCAAAAAAATTTACCAGACTTTAATGAAAAGTATTTATGGACAACACATTTCATTTGAAGGTAAAATCTATCTTTAATTTTATAGTTGTAGTAAGACACCGAAAAACTTCAAAAGTTTTCAATTATCGAAAATTCAGAGTTAACCGTGTAAATTGAACGTAACCCACATCTATTAGTGTACTTTACTCAGTTCTTACAAGAAATTTAAAAAAAAATATTTGAAGCCTTTTTAGGAAATTTTAAAAATGTCCGTGGGGCTTCATGCAGAGTATCCCCAAATTTTAAAGAATGTTTTTCAAAATTTCAAAGCATCAACTACAGCCAAATGTACAGTTTTGAAAACATCTTATGCATGGTTTAGGCGCTAGTAGTGTACACAGACGGACGGACGTTTTGCTTTCAACTGGTTTTCTGGCATCAAGGACCCACAAAACTGGGAATCTGGCTACACCACGCGTTAGAGAATTTTTTTCTCTTAATTTAGCAACTGGATTCATTGAATTACTCGTTATCAGGGTCTGGCAATGACTTTCTTTCTGCCGAAAATTCGAAGTTTTTCGCACAGCATTACATACGTTTCTCTATTTAAAATTATTTATTTATTTAGGCAAAAACTGTATGAGACGTATGGGGGAGAAAATCATTTGCGCACGCTTTCTTGAGTTTCAGAATCCCTTCCCAACAATTTAACTTAATAGTTGAAAGATGAAAAATCATAGTAATAATAATAAATTTAAAAAAGCAAGGGATTAACATTTCAAAAACTAGATATTTTTGTTGCAAAATTAGAGAAAACTTATTTTTAACAGTAAAGGAACAAACAGATTTGATTTTTCTGTATTGTAAACAAAATAGAAACTCACCCTAAGCTCTACTACCACTACAAGCAAAAGGAAAGTTCAACAAAACGTAACGTTGTTACTACGTGACTGTAGTAAATGCTCTGCACAAGCGTGTTTTATTCATTGTGTCAGTATTCATGTTATTAGTAATTGTAAGAATTTGTGCATCGTGGTCACTGCAACCTAAATTATTCCTTATTATTTGATATCTAGTTGTGGTTTTGTTAATTATAATTTGATCAATTGCTGTTTGTGATTTAAGAGTATTCCGTGTAGGTTCGTTCACTGTAATATCTCAATTAAAAGAATGAATTAAATTGAGAAACTACTCTTTTTCGTGGGATTCGCTCAGAAAATCAATATTGAAATCTCCACGTACAACAATGGATTTAAAGGAGAGATTACTAATTTTGTTCAGAGTTATCTCTAGATTTTCTAAGAAATTGAAATAATCTAAAGCTCGCTTTGTTGGTGGTCTGTAGATGCAGTGAGATAATTTTGAGCGTAGTAAGATGTACAACTGTTAATTCAAAAACCTTTTCAACTGCATTTAAATTGAATTCTGACAAGAAGGTAGAATCAATATTATTTCTTACATAAATACACGAACCTCCGTAAGCAGGGCCTTCATTTGATTCCCTTGCTCTACAATAAGATCCTGCAAGGTAAAAACTAGGAATTTGGTGTGTGTTTAGATCATTATGAGATAACCAATGTTCTGTAAAGCAAAGAACATATATTTGACTGAGATCACACTCTAATGCTGCCTCGATAAATTCAATTATTTTTGAAAGAGATTGCACATTATGATGCATTATTTGAATCTTTTGCATGTACCTACACGGATGCTTTTCTGCTGCATCTGACTGTAGTTGCTATTTATTTATCTCATTTTTACCTCGAGTGCGTGGTCGAAGGAAGTATCGTGTCCCAGCAGTGTTAGGAGGTGAGGAAGGAGGGGTTACAGATGTAGGGGAATGAATAATGGGAGAGGTAGTACAAGGATTTAGGTTCAGGGGATAAGGTAATTGGGTCCACAGGGGTTCCGGAAGATGGAAGAGAACTAGGAGATGTAGGTGGGGATGAGTCTTGGGTAGGATACTGCTGAGGTGTAAGGATGTGTTTTGCAAGTTCGCTACCGAGTGCATGTTTTCCGACAAGGTTCAAGCGAAGACCATGCCGGGTGAAGTGTTTTTCTGAGAGAAAGTTAAGCTCAAATAATTTAACATGTGTGCCTCTTAGATGCAGTTTTAATTTGTTGTTTGCGTGTCTAATTTCTTTGCACAGTGTTGGTTTGTTGTACCAGAAGGGCAGAGTCGAGATTACAATGTTCGGGTTTTGAGCGGCATGTTGTAGTTTGTCAACATGCTGCTCAGGTGTAAAGTGACTACCCAAATTGATTCTGCCCTCCTATGATGATGACTGTATCCCGTTTGGTGAGAGTTTTTGTGTGGGTGTCCAATTCACTGATCACGTCGGCAAACCTCCCGTTAGGTTTAAACACACACATGACAGAGAAATTGGATGGGAGTTTCCCACTGAGCAGGGAGGAGATTTGTCGCCCATGGCTATCTGCTAAAATTAGTACCTTTTTCGTGGGCTCAGTAGGAATGTCCTTGTTTACTTGTGGGCCAGGTTGCGCAACTCTACGTGTCTTTGTTTCTTTGCGCTTGCTAGCCTGTTTGCGTCGGTTTGTGGGTGGACGTGTCGATGATGGGAGGGGGTAGTGAGGATTGGGAAGGCATGGAAAATCATTGTCATAAGCTAACACAGCAAATCTGTTTTGAGTCATGATTGGTTGTGATGATTGTGTTTTTGCTTTCGCGGATGGACGGTTGAAAGTTTCTGCGGTGTTGCCTATTGTTGTCCAACCGTCTGAGTTTTGAACGACCTCTTCGAGCCTTCGGATATGTTCATCTAAATTTTTGTTTACGTGTGTGAAGGCTTTCAGAAGGTCGGCTTTGAGAGTGTACAGAGTAGAAAGTGTATAGCGAATAGTAGCCATGTCACGAATGCTTATCAAATGCGTGGCAAATATGAGAATAAATAATTAGATGAGAAATTAGATTATGTGTCAAAAATGTTTCCTAAATTATCTTTTTAATTTACGTGTATTAAATTATTTAATTTAAGTTACGTATTTATTTAAAAAATAAAAGAAATGGGATTCTAATTAGTATTTAAATGTTATTGGTTAATTGCGAGTAGAGTTGAGTGTGTTTCCGTTAATGGATCTAAGCTGCAAACTAATAAATACAATTAGATTACTATACTTTACCTCTTTAAAGGCCACAAAAATTCACCACTTTGATATTCTTTTGAAATCACAAGGTTCAAAATTTTCCGTTACTGATATATACGAAACTTTGAATTTTGATGTTTTTCACAATTATCACAACACTTTCACTAGTTGTTTAACCCTTTACGCAAAACTAAATTTATTTGTACAGCAAATTTGTATTAAAAGTCTTTGAACTCGTTAAAATGCACGTTTGTCCGTTACGCTGTCTTTTAAACCAATAACTATTTACTTCTTTTCCACTGCTTCGGACAATATAAATCTCTTTCAGCGTTCCTGTAACAAGTAAACAAGTAAAGAAAACAATTTAAAAACAAAAGGTACCTGAAAGATGTAAGAAAGTAGTCAAAATTAGTAAAATATTGGAGCACAGTCCGAGCACGTCAGTCACGCAAGGAAGCAGTCCTACCAATACTACGATCGAAGTTAATGATCTGACAGATACAGTACTTTCTAAATGCAAGCCACTTGGCCACGCCGGGCGCGCCGCCGAGTCCGTTCCTCTCTGCCGCACACAACTCTTCCGTTACAACGGCGCGGAGGCCCGCCGAGTGACAGTCCGTGTTTGCAACCTCTCGTGCTGCATGCCCCCGCAGTTGCACAACAGACGGCTACAAGAGCTCCACTGTGGATGGTCGTCTGCCATCTATCAGGTGCACTCCAGCTGACACCTCCAATAATACCTGCGCTATTGGCCAGAAGGTCCATCCACGTAGGGCAGAAAAGTGTGTTGGTATTAACACGGCTTATAACCGTCGGTTGTTCGTTCGAAACCCTAGAGAAGACGCTATAATAATAATAATAATAATAATAATAATAATAATAATAATAATAATAATAATAATAATAATTACAACAAACATTTGTTCTGTGAATCTGGAATTAATTTACATATTTACATAATTAACATATTTATTTAAAACAGCAAGAAAAAACATGTGTACACATCTGAAGCATATTTGTAGAGAAACTGAAACAAGCAAAATTTGTAATTAATCTACCTCAATGTATATTTTACATGGCAAGCTTAATTAACTTTTAAATAATTTACGAATAAATCACTGTTCTTGTCAATACCATTGTTTGTTGACGTCAAAAACGCAGGCGCGGGCCTTTCTCTTTAAATGCCTGGTCACGACGGTCACCTACTCTCCTCCTCTAGGAGACATTAGGGGAGAGGGGATTAAGCGTACTTCCCGACAGTTTACTTGCTTGAAACCGCCAGCCACTATCCGACCCCCTCGAACATAGTTGCCAGTGCAATTCGCTCTGCCTGCTGTGGGTTGCATTTTAAACTGATCACACGGTATCCTCTCTTGACATACCAAATCAAAACATCCTCTGACGAAAATTCAAGACTAGTACCACAACATCCAAACTCCCAAATCCCCATAGAGCTGATTCGCCTAATCCAGCACGGAGAAAAAAGAACAGTTGCAGTATACCTGATCCATTATACTGTATCAAGGGAATGCATGATAATATAGGCCCACACTGTTGCTGTTCCGTGACGGAGATAGTTGGAACGAAAAGTTGCATCGTAAAGAGTCCCTTGTTGCACTCCGCTGAATTCACCTTGTCAGAAGTGCACGGGTAGAAGCTGCCGAGCCCAAGCAACCTAGTTGGAAGAGTTGGCTATCTACTCGGCGTACGCGAGCAACACAGGTTGGAGGATCCAGTCTACCGTCATGACGCATCCGGACGAAACTAATAGAAGGACCCGGCCTTCCGTGTCGGCTTGCACAGCTATACTGGTTGAAGGACCAGCCGTACGTGTTGCCTTATTTAAGCATTTCTTATTGGTGTTACAATTACTGATCGTTGACGGGTATAGGATGGGTTATACGTGGTACTTGCTATTAATAGAATATTCATTATTTATTTTTGATCCAAAAGCAGATCTGTATATTTACCTACACAACCAAGCACCGTAAAAATAATTGCATAAAAATTACGCATTTAGTGATAATTAAATTTTACAATAAGCCTCAAAAGGCTTTAAATTCTGCAGTCTGATTGTTATTACGGTAGATATACATACATCAATATGCCTGCATTGTTTTTGAATGAAAGTTTATATATATATATATATATATATATATATATATATATATATATATATATATATATATATATATATATATATATATATATATAGTGACATACCAATATGGGGACAAGTTTTATTACAGAATATTTGTCGTAAATGGGCGAAATGGTTAGGGCAAATAATAGGCAATATGGCGCCTTAGTAACGAGGTCGTGGTTGTTGTCAGGATAAACAAACATTCATCTGACCGTGGAGGTGACGGCGTGAGTAGGAGGAAATATAAGAGATTTGTGGATTGGTTGAAGAAGCGTCGACTGATTATTAAAACGGAAGTTTGGGCATTTTGTCGAAATAAAAGAAAGGCGAGGCATTGTGGGTTTTAAAAGGGAGGATAAAATTCATTCGGTCGCATGTCGTGACGGTGAGCAGTTCGCTCGCGAATAGATTAGTTTGTGCATGTTAGGACTTGTAAAAATTTCGGGGGTCTACAATACGTGTTCAGATTTTGAAATATTTTCGTGTGGTAGAGCAAGAATCGGACTTGAGGGCAGGGGCGTGCGGTGACCAATTTGGCTGAGTAAGCTCTGTAAATAGCAAGAGTGCGATTTGGAGCCTGTTTTGGAAGACAAAACGAAAATTTATTCAGTTCTCTGTGTTTTAAATTAAATCGTATCAAAAAGACATTACTATTATATTTATTATTATTATTATTATTATTATTATTATTATTATTATTATTATTATTATTATTATTATTATTATTATTATTGCGTCGTCTGGAATAACGTTATTCCTCCCCCATACGCGCCCACAATTTTGAGTGAACCAAAAGTCAATTATCGACCTCTGCCTTTTGAACGCTTCACATGTCAATACTTGTAAGTTATTTTTCGGAACGTAACCAACACTGCATCCCGTATAAGAGACACTATTATTCGTTCTTATTTGGCAACACTCACGATGAAGCTTAAGAAGCTCTAAGAAGCTTCCTTCGCACTGCCCTCTCTCTCACGACATAGCATCTGATGAATGACTATTTTATCTTTATTTATCTATATTATCTATATTTATATTTCATCTAAAACAATTGCAATATGCTGAACCATGGAAATGTTTTCTTTAATAGATTTACTGAAGAAATTTCTAATTTCAAAAATCAAATCATTTTGAATTCTGTTAGAAGTGCCTTTTAAATGTTCTGGCAAATTTTAAGTATTCTTGTAAGATCGTAACATACTCAACAAATTTAGAAGTTCGATCAACGCAGCCTTTGCTAACCAATTCAATTTTACGATGCCTTCCGAAAGGTAATTCCTGCATTGAAAAAAAATTGTCGCGTCAATCATGCATTTTAATATGACTCTATTAGTTCTGTGTAATTATGATGAATTACATCTGATCAATTTAAGTTTCAATGCTGACACTGCAAAACTGAATAAGTGAGCACAAATTACTCTGTTATATATCATTTTTGTGATTGTTTTTGAGAGACGGTGCAAATTATTATAGCGTTCTTTATTCCTCACATAACGAACATGGGAAAACACTGATCATGGTCCAGCAAAATCAATTAATTGTTTCCTGTTAACCAATTGGTGTTTTCATATTTTGAGGTGTTAAAGAAGGGAAAATGCTCCCTTCCCTTTTCTTTGCGCAAAGAACTGACTGAAGACATATTCTGGAACAGGCCTCCCTATACGAATAATTCACTTTTCTCCACAAATGTACAACTGAATAATTTTTTTTAATATCCTCTATTAATGTATTTTCTGCCATAGCACAGTATTACACCGTTATGTAGCACAAAAGACAGTGCACACAAAAATAACAGTCACTCAAAAATAATATGCACAGTGTGAATAACGCACAGATCAAATAAATCCAAAAGAAAAAGACCATGGCAGGCGGCGCTTACACTTGTGTGTCGGCTCGTACGCATGCGAACACAAGCTCAAGCATGCAAGCTCAATTCAGAGCAAGCCTGAGCGGCGTGCCGCGGCAGTGGACCCGGGTGGCGGCGCTTACCAGCGTGCTGCATACAACGAAATGGAGCTTCCAGAAAGTCAAGAGCGCATGCGCGAACTGCCTAATGTATTTAGATGGAGAACAACGTCATGCTCAGTTCGGGCCGGGTTGCGGCGCCTACTACCTCCATCTCTTTCAACCGCTTTCTGTCTTCGTCAGCAACAGCGGTGTATGCTCAATGAAGGGCCGCGCGCCTACGCGAGCCAGTGTACCCTTACTTGGCAAAATTTTAAAAACCAAGCTTAATTCTCTATGGCGTAAGTGGTGATTTCAAAATATAATAATTACATTTAACTGTCTTTTCTCCAGGGTAGGCGCAGCATACCTAGCTTACCTGGAATGCACGCCACTGGTTGAGGGACATATTCGGACTCTGAATATTTTCGTGGCAGAACCAGAAGTGAACTCGTGATACTTCTAAGAATTGGGGAACGTGTCGAGTTCTGAATATTTTGCTGTGCATCAAAATAAGACTTAGAATTTTTTTCGCGAGTGAACTCTAATCGGTTCACAAACGATACCGGACTTTGCATATTTTCTTGCTATAAACGGAAGATAGAACTAAGAGATTTGTTTTGCTGCGTAATCATAAAAGCACTGGATATTTATACGGTGAAAACGGGCATCAGACATAATATAGTGGAGCTGGAACAAATATTTGAGTGGTGCGAAGCGGTGAATCGGCGGTGTTCGTTTTTAAAGAAGAGAAGTAAATTCGTGGTAATTGGACTTCGGGACTTCGGATCGTCAAAAAAGAAGCAAGGCGTTTCTTCGAGGTAGCATCAGTCAAGAGCACGTGAAGATCAGAGTCGCCGTATAAGGTTCGAACCAGGATATGACTAAGAAAGTTATCAATGTAAATTTTTCACATTTTAATTTGCTACATTGATAGAAATAAACATTAAGTTTCTCTTGAAAGAAAGATAAATGATTTTCATTGGCCAATTCAAGCTAATAAGTAGCTAGATCAAATAATCTCTGTTTTCAGATTCCTCGCCATTCTGTATAGATGGCAGTTCGGGTAATCGGCTATTAATAGATAATAGCGATTATTTCTGACGTGACCCATCGACCCAGCTAGCGGGATAATATTCAGTTTTTTACCAGAGTAATAATAGTTAAAATATTATCGTAACCTTTTTCCTGGCGCCCATGTTATTAGAAATTTGGAAACGGGTTACGACGAATCGCCCAATAATTGTAGCAGTTAGGGGTATGTTTCAAAATGGCGTGCCAACTGGGGCTTAATTTGTTATAAATTGCGTAAATATATCAAAATCGTTCAGGAGGAATCTGAAACAAAGAATTGGCATGAAAATCAGTTGTTAGTTTAAGGAAAATTTTGCCAAACCATTTCATTGTGGTCAAGGTTATAATAGTAATAGAGAAATTATAATTTAAAGTTTTGATAAAGAAATTACGATGGATACGAGAAGTAAGAAATCGCGATCTGGAAACTTGAACGTAATGCGGCCGAAGCAGAACCCGTACGTGAATCAATAGAGGGAGCGTCACCGGAAATAGACATTGTAGATGTAGCGTCGGAAAAAGAAGATCCTAATAATTTAGTAATAAAAATGATGGCGGATTTAAATGCATAATTAGGCGTCATGTACTCCGACCTGAATGTAAAATTAGAAACCATGAACGCGGACATGAATTCTCAATTAGAAAATATTGGATGTGAATTAAATAAACGTCTGGATAAAAATCAGGAAAAATTAACGCAGGAATTGAAAAACTTGCAAGGGGAAATTCGGGGAGAAATGGCGCAATTACGCTCAGATACGTCAACAGAAATTAATAATATTTATTTGAAGATTGAATCTTTGAATAGTTTGACTACGCAAAATTGTCTGAAGCACGAAAATTTTAGTATAAAATTTCATTCAGAATTGACCGGCTTAAAAGAAAATATGTCGGAATTAGAAGATATGGGGCGACAACAATGTGAAAAGTTGACAGGCGCCGAGACGCGTATAATTCAGTTGTCAAAGACTACGCAGCTACATGAACATAGAATTAGCGATATTGAAGTTAAATTAGTAAATACAGATTGCCAGAAAGAATCTCACGTAAAAGAAGGGTTAAAGAACATTAAAGTAATGGAAAATGATAGATCCGAAAAGGAAATAGCGGATTTAAAACATCAAATACATGAATTAGGGAACGAAATCATGATGGCGCGTACCCAGGGAAATATTGTGACTTCAATAGCGTCTTTGGCAATTCCCGGTCGTTTAAATTTTCACGGGGATACTAGAGAACAACCATGGTCGTTTTTAGCAAAAATAGAAAGTTATTTTACTATTAATAATATTCCTGAGGAACTAAAGATGCACGTAGTCGGACAGGCAATGTCAGGGAAAGCGCATCATTGGCTGACAACTTTCATTCCTGAACCAACAAATTACGGGAAGTGGAAGGATAAATTCTTGAAAAGATACTGGAATGAAAGTCACAAATTTGAACTAAAATATCGACTAATGGGGGAAACGTATCGGAGGAACAGTACTGAATCGATGTCTGATTTCGCGACGCGGAAGATAGCAGCGTTTAAAGCGTGCGAAGAGAGGGCGGATATGGATGAAATTATGAGAATTATTATTCGCCAATTGCCGACCAGGATTCAGAACTTGTTATGGAATTCGATGCCAGGGAATTCCGAAGATTTGGTCGAAAGATTAAGCCGCTTTGATCAAACATTGATCGGGGAATATGAATGGGTAAATAACAACAGTAACAACCCTGATAAAAATAATGGAGAAGGGAAAGGCTACGATAATAATGGAAATCCGAAAACTTATGGTCCAGGGGGAAAAGAGGATAGGACCAATAATGGGAAATTTGAGCAGAAGAAGACAGGAAATAACTTTTCCCGGAAATCTAAGGATGAAAAAAACACGAATATGTGGAAATAAACGCGATCGTTCAGGAAAACTAAAGACGTTCGGAATAGGTAGGCGGGATATTTTGGACGAAAATGTTGGCGAGGCAAAGGTAATTTCGGCTATTGAAAGTGTTGAAATATCGGCAGAAGATCTCTTAAAGGAAGATACGGACAGACAGAAAAGAGCCCGTGTTTGATTTTAAAGGCGACATTCAGGAACATGGCGACGGAGGTGTTGATCGATACTTGGGCGAACGTTTGTGCGGTGTCACAAGAATTAGTGGTCCAAGGATCCAGTTTCCGGCAATTGTTGTAAAGAGTTTAATTCGTCCAATTATTCTGGCGATCGACGGCCTAAAGATGTATAATGCCAAAGTCGTTGTAAGTAACAGATGTATAACGTTACAAGGTGACCCAGGGCAACAGCATTGTTTAGGGTTCGGAGAACCGGAGGACGAAACTGTGTATTTGCGACATTGCGGAAAGTATCGAAGAAACCGGGAACCAATTCCACATAGCGGCAGAAGGTGCGGTCGACGAGAACGGTATTGATAGCAGTAGCGCAGTTGAAGAAGTGATCAGCGAATATCAGGATGTTTTGGGGAATTCTACAGATCCAGTCAAGGGGTATCAATTCCAAATTGAGCTAATAGATAAGGAGCCTTTTAAGGTTAAGCAATATCCGATTCCCCAAATGTATAAAACTGAGGTTAGGAAGCAGATAAACACGATGCTCGAGGAAGGAATTATAAAGAAATCGATAACTCCGTATGTATGTCCGATTGTGATAGTGCGGAAGAAGAATAACGCTATTAGGTTTTGCATAGATGCTGGAAAATTAAATAGTAAAACCATTGCTCATTGCGAAAAACCGCCTAAGCTGGAAGAAATGATACGGAAGATCAAAGGAGCTAGGATTTTTACTGGGTTGGACTTCACGGCATCGCACTGGCAGGTAGGATTACATCCCGAGTCGAAGAAATTTGTAAGTTTTACATTCGAAGGCAGAACGTATAGTTTCCAGAGGATGGCTTTTGGACTAAAGAATAGAGGCGCGGCCCTAATCAGGTACCTAAACGATGTGATTCCAAACAACCTGGAAGAAACGATTGTCATGTACGTTGACGATATAGTGTTATTTTCAAGCAATATAGCGGAACATTTGGAAAAGTTAAGACAACTGTTGGAAATATTTCGGAAATATAATCTAAAATTAAACATGCCAGTTTGGAAGAAATAAGATAGTTCATGGGACACATAATATCGGACAGAGGAATGTCTATCCAGGACCGAAAACGGGAATTTATCAAGGGATTGCCACGCCCCAGAAATGTTAGAGAAGTTAGAAGATTGATAGGGGTGTGTAACTATTATTCTCGATTTTGTAAAGGGTACTCGGAGGTGGTACACCCGATAATAGGATTACTGAAAAAGGGGAAAAAATGGGAATGGAACGCGGCGTGCCAAGAATCATTCAAAAAATTGAAATTACTGTTTAACGAAACATTTCTAATTTGTTATCCCGACTTTGAAAGAAGAATGTATCTGCAGGTGGACAGTAGCGGGTTTGCCATGGGGGCTGTGTTGTTCCAATTAGATCGGGAGAATAAACAAAGAATCATCGCTTTGGAGAGCCGAATATTGACACCAAACGAACGACATTTTACAACCAGTGAACGGGAAGCGTTGAGTATTGTATGGGCGACGCAAAAATTAAGAACTTTGTTGATTGGACAGCAATTTACAGTAATAACAGATCACAAGGCGTTGATCTTCTTAATACGTAGTCACTTAAAAAATGACAGGTTGTTGAGATGGTCGTTGTGGCTTCAGCAATTTGACTTTGATATTCGCTATTGTGAAGGCCGGGAGAACGTCTTACCCGATTATTTATCTAGGATTAAAATGCAAAAAACAGAATGTAGACAAGAGTCAGAACTGAACATGATACAATTGGCGGAAATATGACCACGATGGACTAAAGAAGAATTAACGAAACTTCAAAGGGAGGGTCCTGAAGGGAATCGAATCATAGAACAGATCGTAAGTGAAGTTAACAATCCGAACAATAGTAACCCAAAATTATCTATGTGGAAAGTACATGAAGGACTGCTATTGCATCGTACGAAAAACAGGGGGACGCAATTTCAAGTATGGGTTCCGGAGGCGCATAGGCGAGAACTAATTAAATCAACACACGAACATTACGGCCACTTTGTGCAAACAAAATCGAAATTATTTTAAGATTCAAATGTTATTGGAGGGGCATGGGACGACAGATCCGCAGGCAAGTCAGTCGGTGTGATGTTTGCCAAAGAACGAAGCAGCTCAATCAAAAGTATGAAGGAAGTACTGAGGCCATTATACCCGCAACATCCAGGGAGTTACATGCAGTAGATATTTATGGACCTATGCCAAAATCGAAATTCGGAAATCAGTACCTATTTGTCATCATGGATGTATTTTCAAAGGTCGTAAAACTGTATCCTATCAGGAGAGCGAATGCCCAAAATTGTATAATTGAGTGTCGAAAATTTTTTTGAGGAATTTGGTACGCCACGGAAAATCATTAGCGATTTAGGAGCTCAATTCACTGGTGGAAAATGGGAGCATGAAATGGAAGAAAGGGAAGTCCCGATATGTTTTACGACAGTCAGAAACCCACAGGCGAACCCAAGTGAGAGGGTTATGAAAGAAATTTCGCGGCTATTCAGAGTATATACGGCAGAACATCATCATCGATGGATGGAAGCGGTCCCTGTACTTAATTACGTCTTAAACCTCATTCCTCATGGGAGTACGCGTTGTACGCCGTTAGAAGTTCATCTGGGAAGAACAAGTAGGGAAGATCCGTTTGTAGGACTGAAAATACCCGCGGAAATTAGTGGAATTCTTGACAGTGACCAAGATATTCGAGTTGTATACGAAAATATAAAGGAAGCGGCTGCAAAGAGGAAAAGAAAATAGAAACAGCACTTTATGAGAACGTACCAGGAAAATGATGAATTATTAGTTAGGGTACTACAAGTGTCATCGGTAGATAAAAAACTTATAATTTTTTTGCGCTATATAAAGGACCCTATAAGATAGAAAAGGTTCTTAGTAAAAACGCGGTAATTTTGAAAAATGAGAACGGAGGACAGATCGGCACATATAATTATCGTAACATCAAACCCTATAAGCGGGACGACTTTCATTACTAGATAAACGATAATTAGTTTGCCATTAAATGTGTCATATTTTGTAAATAGTAGTGTATGTTATTTTATTGGTTTATGTTTTATATAATATGTCATGTTCTAAATAGTAGGTTAACAGTAGGCAATTGGTTGAGCAATGAACAAAGGACCCAATGAAATGGTTAATAAATATGTCGGCAATAAAACTTTGTAATTAGTTATAAGGCAGCAAGAATGAAGAAGGTGTGTACAGTGTAGTGAGTACCAATGCAACGAAGGTACGAAGAAATTCAAAGTGTCAGTGATTGTGGTCTTGTCATTTATTTGAGTCCAGACAAATAAGATGACGCTTAGGAGAAGGGAAGTTGTGACATACCAATATGGGGACATTTTTTTTATTACAAAATATTTGTCGTAACTGGTCGAAATGGTTAGGGCAAATAATAGGCAATATGGCGCCTTAGTAACGACGTCGTGGTTGTTGTCAGGAAAAACAACATTCATCTGACCGTGGAGGCGACTGATTATTAAAACGGAAGTTTGGGCATTTTGTCAAATAAAAGAAAGGCGAGGCATTGTGGGTTTTAAAAGGGAGAAAAAAAATCATTCGTTCGCATGTCGTGACGGTGAGCAGTTCGCTCGTGAATAGATTAATTTGTGGATTTTTTTTTTTTTTGGTTATTTAAGGTCGCATCAACATCCAAGGTCATTAGCGACCACTATTGCTGTTAACGGTATGGTAACTATGTGGATGAAACGATATGGTGATTGATGATAAGGGGTGAAAGGACGAACACAAATACAACCATGCCCGAGGCGGGACTCGAACCCGCGACCCTTCGGTCCGAGATCACTACGACACTACTGCCTTAGCGATCTCGGCCACCAGGCCGGCTAATGATTCTTAAACTTATAAATGTATGCGGTTCACAAACGATACGGGACTTTGCCTATTTTCTTGCTATAAACGGAAGATAGAACTAAAGATTTGTTTTGCGGTGTAATCATAAAAGCACTGGATATTTATACAGTGAGAAGGGGCTTCGGACATAATATAGTGGAGCTGGAACAAATATTTGAGTGGTGTGAATCGGTGGTGTTCGTTTTTAAAGAAGAGAAGTAAATTCGTGGTAATTGGACTTCGGGACTTCGGAGCTTCAAAAAGGAGGGGAAGGCGTTTCTTCGAGGAACCACCAATCAAGCGCACGCGAAGACCAGAATCGCCATATAAGGTTCGAACCAGGATACGACTAAGAAAATCATCAATGTAAATTTTTCACATTTTAATTTGCTACATTGATAGAAATAAACATTAATAGCGATTATTTCTGACGTGACCCATCGACCCAGCTAGCGGGATAATATTCAGTTTTTATCAGAGTAATAATAGTTAAAATATTATCGTAACCTTTTTCCTGGCGCCCATGTTATTAGAAATTAGGAAACGGGTTACGACGAATCGCCCAATCATTGTAGCAGATAGGGGTATGTTTCAATATATATATATATATATATATATATATATATATATATATATATATATATATATATATAGTGACGCAACGCTTTATCAAACGGACGGCGGCGGCGTGGGTAGGGTCCGTCCGCGGTTGGTCATCGAGATGCAATAATTTAAATTTCCTTACTAGGAAATCGAGGACTAAAGGAGGGTTCTTGCCTGCGTTGTTCCACACCTTTCCCACGAAAAAGAAAAGAAAGTGCAATGTTACGAAAAACGAACAATGACATTTAATGAAAACTGTAGTACACAGACATCTGCAAGTTTCTAAACAAACACAAAAGCAACAGCACAGAAATAATGTCACAACAGTATACAATTGTCTGGCTGCCTGTACCCAAATACAAGAACAAAAAAAACAAGCAAATCAACAAAGAAGTACTGTTTCTAGAACTATTCTGAGAATTATAACCATCTAACATCCTTTTAAAAAATGGAAAATCAAATTATTAACTTTGAACAAATGATTAAGTCCCTTGGAATTAATATTATCATTCCAATTAATTTATACAACACTTATGTTCCTTCACTCCAAAACAATTCAGATTTATACATTCCTCATCACAATTCCCTCATTTCAATAATAAATTCACATCCAATCACGATCAACACACAGCAATAGAACTTTGATTTCCAATGTAAATTCTAGAATAAACATTCCACACTATGATAAACACACATTAATAGAAATTTAATTTACAATGTAAACTTTAGAATAAACATTCCACTTATTTTTCAATAATAATTTCACATCCCATTTTGATCAACACAGCAATAGAAATTTAATTTACAATATAAACTTTAGAATAAACATCCTACACCATTTCTCCAGAAATTGTATAAAAAATATTCATGACTGACAAAGTTTTCTTATACCTTTTGATAAATACTCAAGAAAGTAGGGTGTATCATTACCCAAAATTTTAATGATAATACTAGTTCATTACCATACAAGTAATCATTGCAACACTTTCTCTCTCTTTATCCTGCATGGTCACATAGCATCCTGTTACATGCTAATTCTACCTGCCATGAAATCACACCATATTAATTATGATCAGAAGGAAATCATGAGTAAACATTGTAATGAAACGTTACAGACAGCAGCAAAAATAACTAACTGTCCTCCCACTGAGCTAATATTTTTCAGAATCTGTGGTATTAGACAATCTCCACTAAGATACTACATTACCACAGAAATTGCAAAGTCTCACTCCCAAATTGACCAAAATTAACAACTCTTGACATATTCCTTATCTAAATGATAATATTGGTTCATTACCATACAAGTAATCATTGCAACATTTTCCTTCCTTTTTTTCCTGCATGATCACATAGCAATCCTGTTACATGCTAATTTTACATGCCATGAAATTACACCATACAAATTACAATCAGAAGAAATTCATGAATAAACATTTTTCTGAACGTTATGGCAGTAGAAATAGCAGTGTAACTGTCCTCCTTCCTCTCAGCTATTTTTTCACAATCTGTGATATTGAACAATCTTCAATAAAATATTGCACTACCACAGAGAAACTGCAGAATCTCACCCCCCAACTTAACAGAAATTAACAACTCTTGACACGTTCCTTAGAGTACGTAAATTGCAATATAAGTTGCAAATAGAAAGCACATAATTGTCAACAGTACCAGTTAATGAAAGTGAAAGTCCACCTTTCTTCAAGATCTTTTCCCATTAATAAATAATTGGTTCACAATCCACATATGCATATTGGTGATTGAAAATTGATACATTAATATGCATAAATTCATTTATCAGTCTCTTTAAGTCCTCAACTTAAAATAATGCAACAGAACATCTTGTATGTAAAAGAATATTACACATCCGGCAAAAGAACAGTCAAAACAAGTCACTTGGCACTTCAAATGCCAGGACTCACACCTACAATACTTTCACAATTCCAAATTGGGCTACCGCATCTCAATTTAAGGAGAGATTGATCCTCTAACCTCACGCCTACACAATTCAACTATACAACCGTTAATTAAATGCTTTATTAGCACTCACATTAACCAGTTAGGACTCCAGTTTACGTATATTCCCATTCTCCAATCCAGTTACCTTTGCATGTCTCCGTCCCTTCATCTTCCAACGCACCTCGAACACTATATCACCTCTCTTCGTGCATTAAAAGTTCCACAACAAATTCAAGTACATGAATTTTTCATTTTACCTCCTCTCATGTTTTGTGGTGGCGAGCTACATCCCATATACCACCAACTAAATATCCCATATACTCTGCTCCACACTCCCGACTCTCACCACTCCATTCTCTCCGGTCGCTTGCTCACATCATAAAGACCGGAGCTTTTTGGGCGCCAGCAAAGCGTCGACACTGTCCTCTACACCAGCGAACTCTGCTTGGAACCCTCGAGACTTAAGGCCCCCGGCATGGAGCGCGCATTTCAAACTACGCCGCTGCTCGCCTCCCTCGCAGCCAGGCATCGCTGTAGCCCATACTTGGACGGGGCATATATATATATATATATATATATATATATATATATATATATATATATATATATATATAATGAATATTCTGAATCAGCATGTACCTAGAAAAAATAATAGAATTTAACATTAAAATATTTATTTAGTAAAGTAAAATGTGTAAAATATAGCATAATTCGCAATAGAATGGAATATATTGCCATAAACTTAATAACCAACAAATGATAATGAAACATTGATGTATCACTTAATCATTTATGTGGTCAGGTGGATTAAATACACAAGGAGACTAAGAACATCTTTACGGTCAACAGTCATTATTTCAAAAACATTTTATAACTGTTTAAAAAAACCATTTAAAAACTGTTTCACAGGTACCTTTAAATAGCAACTTTTATTACTGATCCCCCCCCCAAAAAAAATTATTTCACATTTATTTTATAAAAACGCCAAGATTTATTTATATTATGGCTAAATATGTAGCTGAAAATTATTTTCGAATGTATTTGTTGTTTATTTCTTTTAACATTTCATTTTACAAATTTAATATTCTTATTTTAGGTTTATATTAGTTTTGGTTACTGAAGGTTAATTTCTAATAGTCCCTTCATTATACTTAAGGTTCTTGCATTCACTAGCACAAAATTCATCCACATAAAATTAACACTTAGTTTACAATTACAATGAATTCACAAATAGTTTACATACTGTTAAAATCAAAAAAGTATATGGAAGAAATCACGAACATAAATCATATTTATATTTTTTACTTCTGTTGTTTCAATTTCTGTAATCTAAATGTACAAACATACTATAAAAATCAAATCAAATTAGTTAAATTAATTTAAAAACTGGAATTAAAATGTATTGCCCAGCATTGATTTACCTGCTGGGTCTGCAATTTGAATCAATATCATTGCTTAGTAACCTCTTTGCCCATTTGACAATGAATAAGCTCATTGGCTTGCATTTACAAATCCTACACGCCCAACAAGTAATTGTCATAACTATTGTTTTTACCTGAATGCAACAATAAAAAATTGTAGAGAAGAATGTGCACTCAATAACAGCAAATAAATATAGTGAGAGGTCGGGATAAATCATAATTTTAGTATTGTGTAAGGTGGGAGAAGACTCATCACTTTACCATGGGATGAAATGATTGGCCTTCATTTTATTGGATGAGTCAAATAATAAGTCTTCTTAGCAAATTAATAACCAGTTCTGAAGTGACTTTTAAATTTGGCAAGTTATTTTATTAAATGCATTCTGTTCTGCATTGCTTCAAAATTTAGGATTATATTCTTCGAATACTTCTGATTAATTTCACACACATACATAGATCACTACTCAGTATCACTGGTAACTGACAGTGATACAAGGGAGGGGAAAATAATTAGGTGCTGACTCTTAGTCAGCTTGCATGCAAAAAAATAAAATAAAATATGTTATAAACCCATGTATATAAAAAAATAAAATAAAAATGCATATTTAATTAAATTTTGTAAAATTGCCTATACCAATTCAGAAATTGTAAAAAAAAGCGTTTACCTCTATTGAAGTCATTAAATATTGTTGAAGATATTATTACAATGTCTTTGAAATTAGTGTTTGGACATGCAAGTGTGACTGGCAAGGAAAAATTATATAAATCAATAAATTCAAATTCAATTGAAATTTAAAGAAAAAAAGTGGGATTCAAGAGCAGAAAATGCACAATTTGACCTCACGTTGGCTCAGATTTCATCTTACAAATATGCTCCAATTAATCTAGTGATGTATTAGAGTGTTCAAAAAGATTCATTTCTCACAGAAGGATAAATTTGACCGAGTAAAATTTTGAAAAAATGTTTAGTGTTCCTGCTTCAGAAGACAATGAAAAAAAAGTATCAAGCTAAAATTTGATTGTGCATGTTTTGTCAAATTTTATCTGGCATATGTATGCAGGTTTTAGCATTTTAAAGGGTATGAGAACCATGTCTAGTAATATTGAATTGTTTTATTTCAAGAGGAAAGTATTTTATTCACTTGGCAAGGAAAATGTTTCAGAAAATTATTAAAGTCAACACTATTACAACAGTAATGACATTTCTTTCCTAATGAATCATTAACACAATCTGAGATATATTTCTCTTGTAATTTTGGAGAAGAATAATAGCCCAAATCAGTGCATGTTTGAGATAGCAGTGTTATCCATACTATATGCTACAAACAGCACATTGTGGAGAACCCTAAATCATGGTGGAAATAACAAGGTGTAACGCTCCGGAGGATGCGCAGTAGCAGCCAATCACGTTTTAACCCACGGATGAAGCGAAAACGGCTGGCGCACGTGTTCATTTGCTTTCCGTTTGCGAAGGAGTTAGGACGTGTTTGGCAAGGCAGTGCTAAAGCAGTGGAAGATCGTGGTTTTGTTGGCGTGGGAAAGGTATGTTGTGGATTTGTGGTGCAAGTTATTACAATTATGTATTTTATGTGACTTGGCTTTAATAATTACAAAAGCATACATCAATCAATTCATACGATGCCTTATATTTGATCACTTGTTTATTACCAAAATTTTGTGGTGTTATACAAAGAAAATTGAAATTATTTTCATGTGCAGCAAAAGATGCCAAACTGCTATGTGAAAAATTGTTCTAATAAAACTGGGACAGTAGGTGGTGGGAAATATACATATTTCCGCTTCCCAAAAGAGCCCCAGTTACGAAAGGTGTGGATAGAAGCTTGTGGGAAGAATGAAGAAACATTTAAAGGTAAATTCATTTCATGGTAAATTTCAAAACGTTTTGAATAATTAAAATCCAGTGGCTTCAGTTTAGTTCAATATATAAAAGCTTCATTGAATATTGTGGTTATAATGGCTTTTGTTGAATGTACATATGTGAATATAATCTGGACGGACTGTATATTCTTTTATATTTTGTGTGTTTGGGATAAATTGTTATTGTTGATGAAAGAAATGAAAATGTGAAATATTTAATTGTAAATGGTAAGTTTTAGAGAATGAAGATTATGAACATGTATAAATTGTTCTAACATGTAAAAAGTGTCCAAAAATTTTACATATCATACTTTGTTTCGGTTACAAAAACTGCAGGAAATTTTTATTGGTTTAAATTACTTTCCTAATCTGAGCCATACAATAATTTGATTGTATTGTCTCTTAAAACACAAAAGAAATCCATACATAAATTTTCAAGTAATAAAGAAATGAATTTAACTTATAAAAACTTTCAAAACGTATTTTAATGTACTGAAATGTATTATGTACATGTATAATAATTAACAAAATGTATAATATAGTATGTATGTAATTAATGAACTCAAAAAGTGTAATGTAAACTTTGCAGGTAGAGTGTGCCAACAGCACTTTGAGAGTGTATGCTTTAAAAACCACAATTCACTGCAGATGCCTGGGAACAAACGTTTAGTTGCTGGGTCTTTTGATTCTTTTATATTTAATGTTTCTATGTATACATTCTGAGCAGCCATTGTCATATTTAAATGTGATTTGTATTTTGTAAATGTAACATGGTAAATTTTTAAAATAATTTTTTTTTGAATGGTTATAAATATTTGTATTTGATCCATAGCTATTCATCCTTTAAGGTCTGCTTTCCTTTTTGGTCTTACCACTTTAAATAAGAGTTAAAATGAGGTGAAATTTTGTCTACTTGAGCATTCAAAAATATCCAATGGATTAAATTTTTAATTTAATTATTACATTTGTATAAATTCTCTCTAGACAGTTGAAATATTTCTGAAAATTTGTGAACAAATAAATTCGTGAATATCACCAATAGAATACCTTCTTTGAGTCCTTGTAAAGTGATTCCTAATTTTTATTGTAATAAAAATTATATATTTTATTACAAATACTATATGTTCATGAATTATATATTAAATTGCATGGTGGTTATTTCCACCATGATTAAATGGTTAGAAATGGCTGTAAAGCCTTATTACAATATGTTTTTTCTCCTCTATGTTCTTGGTAGATACTTGAAACATTTCAAACATTTTATAAAGTAATAAATAGCATCAACATAGAATTATATTTAATATTATTAAATAACTTGCTTGTTTTCAATCTATGAAGTATATGACAGATTTTTGTAGAGTAGTCCTATCCACTAAAATTCAATAGTTGTCATTTATATCTTTTTGCGTTCTTACCAATCATCAAAGCAAATCTGAAACTATGTAGAGGAATTATAAAAATACAAATAAAAGTGAAATTGAGTGTTTACTATACCTGACCACGTATAGTAGTCTATAATAAGTCAGAAATCACAAACAAATAATAGCTGTCATTCATCTTCTGTACTTAGCATTTAGGAAATCGTATCACATTTCTTTAACCAAAATAAGTTAATATTTCTGCTGATTGTCTTATAATTTTGGTATGAATTATTGTTATTATTCTAGTTATCTTTGATATAAAAGTTAGACCGAACTCAATGCGGCTCATTGATTCTTCTCATGACAAATCAAAAAAGAAAAAAGTACACCATTATATTTTCCTTGACTACATAAAAACGGCAAATTAGATTTACTGGAAGATACAACACTTTCAAAAGTAAATGTGACACAATGTTGCACATTGCAAGAAGCAAGATTATTTTTGTACCTTCAGATTATTTCTTCAGTACTTATTCAGGGACAAATTGTCTCAAAACGTCCATAAATAGTGACCAACGTGTGGAACACATCCCCCCAAATAGTAGAAAACATAAGTTTAAAAGAAATGAAATAGAAAAGTGATTATAATAACGTGGCCAAATATTGTAGGTTAGGTCAGGTCATTCTATTTGTTCACACTTTTTGTATACAAGACCTGAAATATTTAAACTGCGAGCATTTCATGAATATCACCAATGAACTAATATTGAAGGTCTTCACTAAATTAAACGAGTAATTTTAATAACAAATATCGTTATTTTAAATAATTTTCAAATGTCCGCGCCTGCGTGGATAATTTGAATTTGGCGCACAGTTGGTGGGATATAATATTTATTGGTCCACAGTCGGCGGCATGCGCACCGCTACACTTTGTTATTTCCACCATGCCCTAAATTATGAAAAACTTGAAAGCTTTTTTCCTTGAAAACCAAAGTAAAAATTAATAATCTTTCAAAAGAAAATTACAAATTGTCACACTCCATGAACTTGACTCAGAAATCTACTTGTAAAACAATGTTCTAAAAAGCCAGCATTTTGAAGATAATGGCACTTTTCTAGTAGGAATGTGAATTTTTTATATTACTCATACTCATTTGTAGTCAGTCTGAGAGCACTACTACATAGTACACAATGAAACTATAACAGAATTATAACACAAGTTGTATTACCTAATGAGAATTTTAAAATAACTTGCCTGGTCAAAAATAATACTCACTAAAAAATTGAACCATTAATGTATACACATTTTGTTAATGTTAAATACGAATGAAATCACTAAAGACCATGATGCTTGCAAAATTAGCAAAATCACCTTGGCATCACCTAAAAATACATGTTCATGATCTTGTCATAGAATTCAATAGCCATTCAGAAATAACAATATCCATGAATGTCTGCATCAATGAACCATCACCTGTTTCAATGACCAATTTCCATCACCTGAGCCAAAAACTACCTGAAAAATAAAATTAATACAGTAGTATTTGAAAATATAATTAAAGTGATAATTATTGAGAAATACAAAAAATAAAAAAATAGAAAGTGTTTTACAGCAGTTTGTTTTTAGGAATGCATTATTATTTTGTTCCATTATTTACAGAACATGATAGGGTTTAGTCTCAATTTAAATACAGTAATCAAAATTCTGTACGCTTATAACTTATGAAAATACTACACAACAATTAATTCTACAATTTCTTATTGCTGTTAATGACACTTCAAGACTATATTAAAATTAATTCAATGAATTGGCAACATAATAAATATTATTATTTTTACATTTTAATACCAATTTGCAATGGTTAACTGAGTATTAAAAAGTAATCAAATAACTTAAACTCTTTTTAATAGGTACTTTTTTGAAAATAAAAAAAGCAAAAATGAATGCAATATAATGAGTTTGGAAGCCAAGCTTTCTATAACCACTTAACAACATTAGAATTTGAATTGAATGGAATTAAACCGATGATAAAAATTGATATCATTGTTTATCTTGTTCGACATAAGCTTTTAATTGAATTTTGCAATTTATTTACATTAACATAACTTTGAGCTGGATTAGTGGCCAAGTTTTCTACATTAGGTTCAATACAAATGCATATAAACTAATCTACGCCTTTCTATTATTACAACTCATGATAGAAATATATACATACCTAAAAGTTGCAATTCCATTCCACTATTCTCTTTTAATCTTGGTTGACAATTCTTGTTTGATAAATCATTGCAATTATTTTTTTCTGAATATACGAGAACGTCGGAAAATGGGAAATGCTCACATGAAAGTAGATATGGGCTTAAGAGCTTTCCTTCAATAACTGTTACCACAATAACAGTTGAATCGTGATAGCTGTTGTTAATAACAGTTGAAAAAACAGGTCCATGATCAGCAACCTAACATGGCCGACAGCTAAGAGTTAAATCAGTTTGGCGACTGCTAAGAGTTAAACCAAATACTATGGAGTCTCCATAGTTTTTGGTTAAACCACGCAAAACGAATAATGTTGGTAGGATCTTAAAGCTTATGCAGCTACCTTACGACCCTTGCTTGCACTACTTCCCCAAACGTTTGAATAAAGAAGCAGCTGATATGAACGAGACTGGATGAACTGACAAGGAAGAATAGTAATTCATGTAACAATGTACAGCAAATGTGAACAGAATATTACTAAAATAAAAGTGATTCGTTATTCCGTTCCAGATTGCAAATATTCTTTCAAATATGCAACTTACGCATAGTGAAGTGACGAGTTCCAAAAATAATGAAAAACTGTTTTTGCTTACCTATAGCTGAAGTTGTAATGATTGTTGAAAATCTAAAATTAATATGCGAGTTATGTGACCGTAACTCATTTTATTTTATCGGACTTAGGAATATATTAGTTCACCCTTAAGCAGCAATGGGACAGAAATAAGTTAAAAATCATATTGCACGGATTTAATCCAAAGAACACATTTTTTATTGAACTGCATACAATAAAATACAAAAATATTGTGGCACGTAGTGTATAATGGCGAATTATGTATGAATGAATCTCTAATTGAACAATTGCGATTAATTAACTGCAGTGAAGCTGTTATCGTTCAAAATGGTTGCCACAAAAGCTGGTAGTAGTTCGCACTTGCCTCAGTAGATTTCAGCTGTATGAATTTCAACCGATAACTTTTAACTTCAGGATAAACGAAGTAACCGTTATTTTGCGTACGAGTTACGATACGTTAACTGTTAAGAAATAAAGAGTTTAGCTGTTAAGGGCACATTCCTACATGAAAGGGCAAGGTATGAACTAAGTGCGTGGACTACTATGACAGATCTATTACCGCACGTGCCAAATGGGTGCGCCCACTCAGGTCGTCACGTACGTTGCTAATCATTCGATGCAACGCGACCTCGAAGAAACTCGTGTGTGACCGCCCAGCATCCGTAGGCTGGTGCGATTCACAGCCAGGAGAAGTGAAATAAAGTGAACGCACCCTTCTGCAAGCGCAGGCGGCCACAGAACTTGCACGGTAGAACGACGCTCGGCGGGGAGTCGCCGCTGGCCTTGGAACGAGCAGAGCAGCGGGGGAGAATTTGGATTTTCTGAGCGAGAGGGGCTAATTACGTCACAGAGGCGGAAGGTGCGCGAGGATACAGCCTGCGAGAGAGGTAAACCACCGCGGTAGTAAATTTTATTCTTGTTTTACGATTAGATTCTGTACCTCGTCAATACTATTGGGTCACAGTATTCAGGAGCAGGCCTAATGACGTGTGGTTGTCCGGGCAGACAGGCAGGATGGACGAGAGCTCTGCATGCTTTGTGCGGGAGAAATAAATGGTTAAGTGATCGTCAGCTGTAGATTTTTGCCTAGTTGTCAGTGGAAAACTCGACTTTTCAGGTTACTTATTAATTTTGTGGCATTTGGAATATTATACGCGGTTTTTCTCGAGCATATAATGTGTATTCTGTGTTTAAAAGCCTAAAAGTTACCTATTCTCGTATTTATTGATCAAAATACAATTTTCCCCAAAAATTAATCAAATGTACGTCTTTGCATGGTGAAAAGACCACCATGCGTTTTACGTATTAATCGTGACTGAAGAGTAATCTAACTAGGCTAGAGTGGACTGTAGTTGGCACTGCTTGGACATTTTTACTTATATTTATGAATACATGGAAATACATGAGTTGGTTTCTCCGGTGCACCCAGTTTTCTTCGTTCTGCGCATCACCATTTTGCGTCAGGAACCACGGACACTTCGTTTGAAAAGCCAGACCACACGCTGGCCGCCATTTTGCATGGAGAGCGAGTTGCGTTGTGCAACATTTTGAAAGTAGTACAAAGTAACAGTTTTCAACAGTAACCAACCAAAAATAAAAGTTCGCAATAATAAATATTTCATCTGCACATCAAGTCATTATTTATCTATAGATAATTAGATTTGGTTTCTCCGAATGGCAAACTTCAAGAAAGTGAACATATTTTTTTAAATACTTTGCGTGTTTGACATCAGACGTGAAAAATGTCTTAGAACTTATTAGAACTCTTTGATCGCTACCAAGAACTTTGGTGAGAACTGTTGAAAGTGAAATTTGATACTTTGTTTCTCCAAACGGCGTCCAAAATAATGAACGTGATAATAAAAGTGAAATACTTTGCATCTACAGACCTCCAACAAAGAGCTGCAGATTATATTTTGTTCTTAGAAAAAACTGGAGATAACACTTAACAAAGTCAGCAATCGCTCTTTTGAATACATTGTTGTATGCGGAGTGTAACATTGATTTTCTAATCGAATCTTGCGAGAAAGAAAAGTTTCTCAATTTAATTAATTCCTTCAATTTAAACATTACAATTAATATCCCTACACGGATCACACAAAATTCGACGAAGGAAATTGATCAAATTATAATTAACAAAAATATTACTTGATATAAAGTTGAAACAAAAGATTTGGGATACAGTGACCATGATGCACAAATTCTTACCATTCTAAGAAATGCGATCATTGACACAATAATTATTACACGTATGACTAGATTGTTTACAAAAAGTAAAATAAAATTATTCATTGATTACTTGTTGCAGGAGTCATGGGAAGCGGTTTATAATACTGCTGATACAAACGACAAATATCTTTTTTTTTTTCAACTCTTTCTTTTCATTTTAACACTTGCTTTCCTCTTCAAAACAGAAAATAAAATATTTCACGGAAAAGCACCTCTTGGATAACACAAGGGATTAGGGCATCTTGTAAAAACAAGGGAATTCTTTCTTTCATTTCTAAACGTCATAACGTATCTCAAGATTTCCTTACCTACTTTAAAAAGTACACATCATTGTTAAGAAAAGTCATAAGGCAGGCTAAAATCATGAAAAACGATCAGGATATTTTGAACTCAAATAATAAAACAAAAGCAATGTGGAATATAATAAACAATACTACCAAATCAACTAGAAAACCCGTAGAGAATGTTGTTTTAAAATATAACGATATAAATATGAACGATCCGGCAACAGTGGCTAATCTCTTTAACCAATACTTTTCGAGAATTGCTGCCGATCTCACTAAGGGTCTTCAGGCACAAAATTCAAAAACAGACAGTGCACCCAAAATTTTAGACACAATGTTCGTTTCCGAAACTTCTTCCTATGAAATTCTCAAAATAATCGGTAAACTAAAAAATAAATATTCGACCGGTTTAGATGAATTCCCGCATTCTTTATTAAAGACCTGTGCGTATGCCATTATACACCCGTTAACTCACATATTTAATTCATCGTTATGCACCGGAACGTTTCCAGACATTTTCAAAACAGCTAAAATTAAGCCGCTCTTCAGAAAAGGCAACAAAAATGAAATTCAAAATTATCGGCCCATTTCTCTTTTATCAGTTTTTTCAAAAATATTAGAGACTTTTTTACGTACGAATGGAAACCTTTCTCAGTAAACATGACGCGCTTTCAGATTGCCAACACGGATTTAGAAAATTAAAATCAACGGAAACAGCTAAATTTTCCTTTCTTAAAGACGTCGCCTCATCATTGGATCAAAACAAGCCACCTATTGGATTATTTTTAATGTCTCAAAAGCTTTTGACGTCATTGATCATGACATTTTACTTTCAAAATTACCATCAAATGGAATTCGTGGTATTGCTCTAGATTGGTTATGTTCGTACCTTAAACAACGATCTCAGAGAGAGGAAATACCTTACTGGAATGATGAAACATTACGTACGAACATTTCCGACTCTTTGCCCATTGCAAGAGAAGTTCCTCAAGGATCGATTTTAGGCCCTATTCTATTCCTACTGTACGTAAACGATATGCCCTCGAAAATTCGAAACGGAAGAACAGTTCGTAGCATCCGGAAAAAAAAACCAACCGTCGACTGTAATTTCTGGCGCCCGATACTTGGGGGCCGGTTTCACCAACCAGGATCATTTTCGTAGTTGATGCGAGTTTCGTGATCCTGATGCCGCGGACTCAACGCCACCTTGATCCCTGTGCGTTTCACCAACGTTTTGAGACTGTAAAGTTGATCCGGATCCCATGATTCTCGAGCAGTCGTGAAAATGCGCGGTTGGCAACAATTTTGCAATGCATTGTGGGTATTCTCGCGCTCAGCTGTAGCAACCGCGTGTCTTGATTTCATTTCTTCCCGTCGTTGCGTGGTGTTAAGTTCTAGTATTCTTGTGTTCGCTTGTGGTCATGGATTCAACAGAAGTTGAGAAGAATGGGAAGAGGGCGGCCAATTTCTCTGCAGGGGAAAGGGAACTACTAGTTACGATCACTAAACATAAAGATACATTTAATGGCCGTTCGGACAATTCGTCTAGAGTGTGTAAGAACAAAATGTGGGAACAAGTCCACAAACAATTTATTGCCGAGGCACGTGGCTGTTTCAGAAGCCTGAAAAGTGTTCAAGTATTCTGGAAGAATATAAAAAGAGGACTAAGGATGTGGAAGGGGAAATACGACGGCAAAGATACGTTACGGGTAAGTAATTTTCTTTTTGGAAACCAATGTGTGTGTTTTCAGTTTATGTTGGATGTAAAATAAATTGTCTAGCATAAGGACATGAAAGTAAAATATAAGTTCAAGAAAATACGATAAGTGCATAATCTTGTGTTAACTTTGCAGGAGGTGGACCACCAAGTAGTTCATGTAGACAGAGTACATGAAAGTGTAAAAGAATTAATGGGTCCAGCAGCAGAGGGAATGGATAATCCCTCTGATTCGGATGGACAAAACTTGCAAAGTAATTTGCATTTCCCTACATGTAATACACAGTAAAGGATGATGACCTCAGTTGAAGAACATCATAACCTTACAAGATATAAATTATCAAGCTTGAAACTGAGAATGTCCTGGTTAAAATTTGAAATAATGTAGGAGTTTAATTGTTTAAAACTGTTGTTTAAAGTATAATAGTAATTGGCTTTGATTTTTCATAATGTTTTCTGTGCATTGCATTGTAGTGACATGGCAAATGGCATTAATTCTTTTTATCTTGTCTATTTTTCAGGGCTCAATGAAGTTAATGAGTTGACTATGGAAGAATTGGAAGATGAAGGGGAACTCATTGAGGTGAGAACAGTATTGAATGAATTTCATGTTGCAAACATGGCGTTACAGTTCATGTAATACTGACTGCTGAGGGCAATAATTGTGAATTAGGCCTACATGTTGAATTGGTAGCATGGCAGATAGGATCTAAAGTAGTTAGAATAGTTTTTTAGTTCGAAAGAAAATGCAGATGTGTATTCTTGTAAGTGCATTCCTCTAAATTTTACCAATTTTAATTGTTTGGATGCAGCATTTGGTTTAATATAAAATTGCACGAATTGTTTTACTGAAAATCCTCACTATTTGTTTGGGTATCATCAATAAAGGGAGGCTAATTCAGCGAGTTTTGCAATGATTATACAAATGTCTAATTTTTCTGATGAAATTTTCACATAGAATCCACAGGTCCTACTTGCACAAATACTATGAAGTACTGTGAAGAGACATTCACATTAGCCATGCTCAAAAGTGACAAATTCTGTTGAAGTATATTCCAAGATATTCTCAACGAAATATTGCTAGTAACAGTTTAAATCTGATAATTTTGCTTTGAAATGTCATGTGTGTGCAAGATGTTTGTGGATGCTAAAGTATTTTCATTTTGGAAATTCAATTTGCAAAATGCATTGGTGCATGCATTGATGCAAATTCAATTTGCATCAATAGTACTCTCTTGATTTCATGTTTACAGAATGCAAAAAGTTCTGTGAACTTCCTAAATGAGTTTCGTATGTTCTGTTCAGCATCTAACTAGCAAATACATCTGATTGACTGTTTTTGTAATTTACAAACCAATGCAGAACCACCGCTACTACTCAACGGAGACTGGAGCAGGGTTTCACCAGCTTTGCTGAGGACACTTATGTGTCCCCTTTTGTAGCCTGTGGATGTGCCTGCTGGCAATACTACTAATCAAGGAGCCATTGCCACAGTCACGTCTGCTGCAGACACTCCTGCCTCAGTCACAGCTTCCTCCGCAGCCACCCCTGCAACAGTAATCCCTCCCACAGCTGCCGACACCCCTGCTGCCCGTTGGTGCTCTAGGAGGCGTCCCAGGATGCAACAGACTGCTGAGGATGCCAGAGTGGAAATGCTGTTGGCCATGGAGCGGTTTTACCTCGACGAAAATAAAAGAAAGCAACAATGTCATGATAGAGATATGGAACGTCATGATAGAGATAGGGAAATTCAAGATTTGAAAATATTTGCTATGAGAGAAGATAATAGGAGACAGGAGGAGATGCATGCTTTGAGGATGACAATGTTAAAAAGGAATATGTAGAAATAAATACCTTGTTACAAAATTGTTTATTTCTTAAGCTTTTCCTAAACTTTTCCTCACATTCCATATGTAATAATAAATTCAGTAATGAAAATGTTACATTGTGTAGAAATTTAAAATTATAGCACTTTTTTTATTGTCTTGCTCCAAGACTCTCAAAATAGTTGGAAATGAGTACATTTCTAAATCTAAATTGTTCATTCACTTGCAGAGAGTGTTTCCTGCATTTCTCCCTCAGTCAATAAGGTGTCCCAAGGCAGATTTACTTCAGGATTGTCAGGTCGCAAGTGTTCTCCTGCTTTTCGCAAAATGGTACGCAGGACTGCCGTAGCCACTATTACTGGCTAAGTATTCTGCAATGTGACTCTTAGACCCATTGCCAGTACCGGAAACCTCTTTTCCATACGCCAAATGTTCTTTCCACGACATTCCTTGTTCGGATGTGGGACTCATTATAGAGATGTTCTGCTTGGGTGCGAGGATCGTCAAGGGGTGTCAGCAAGTACCAGGAACATGCATATCATGCATCCCCAAGAAGTACGCTGTCCCCATAAAAACCTGAGAGGAAGTTTGTGTTCCTATAGGAATGTCCAAATATTGTGCTATCGTGGCAGCTTCCAGGCCACCTAGCAACTACATCTGTAAATTCCATATTTGCATTGCATATTGCTTGCCCGTTAATGGAATAGTAGTGCTTCCTATTTCTGAAAGTTTCAGAATTGTCACCACCAGGTGAGTTCATTTTCACATGGGTGCAATCAATTACCCCTAGTACATTAGGGAATGAGGCAATTGAATGAAAATCTAATTTTGTTTTCGACAGTTCCTGATTGCAATCGGGAAATTTTACAAATAATGGAAAAAGTTCCGCAATTGCATAAGTCACTCGCTTCACAATGTGATAAGCAGTGGATTTACTAAAACCACAGTAGTCGCCAGCTGTTAGCAAGTCGAAATTTATGGCATAAATCCTTAATGCACAGAGTAGCTGTGCCATCGGAGCAATACTGTCATTTCTGAAAGGAAAACAATGTCGATCATTAATAGTTAAATAAAATGTATGAACTTGGGTTACATTCAAATTATTCTCAAACCTATTGCTTGCGGAAACTAGAATAATGCATTTGAAACTACATGATTCTGCACTTCCGTTGTACTATAATTTCAATATAGCAATGGTATTTCATTCTTACTTATCGTATGGAAATTCCAACTTTTCCTCAATTAAAGAGAGAACATGAAGAGCCATCCGCTTAGAGAGGTGAAATCTCTTTTTAAAGTCAACGTCGTCCAGATTTTCGACGTAATCGCTTCTTTCGAGAATTATTCGTGGTCTCCGTACATCTCCCCACAACAAATCTTCAATGACTTCATCATCAAAAATAAATTCCATTCTTACGACGAAAATTGACCTAATAAGAACAAAAATTCAAAGTATCACTACGCTACAAAAAAAGTATTTAATAAATGTTTCACACGCTAATTGGAATATAAATATAACAATCAGGGAAATTAGGAAAAATATCACCTCCAATAGACTAAAACCAACAAAAGGCTATTTTACCAATGTTATTTATAATCTACAATAACTTAAAGCCAAAATATATTAAAATTTTACTCCCCAATACCGAGTATTCTAACCTACAATTGTGTTAACTCTAATTTTATTTAAAATATACTCTTAAAAATCAAACATTTTGCCCAACAAACAATTACGCGCTATCCTACCTGTCAGCGAATACTTCTAAATTGAATCTAACTCCCACTATAGGCATTCACTTCAAAAAGCACCAAAAACAGAGCGAGACGAGCAGTTGCTGCGAATAGGCTGAGAAATAAGTCCTGATCCGCCGGCCGGCGCAGAATCAAATTCCCAGTCAAATTTGATCCGAGTCAGACACGTTGATTCGTTTCAAGTGCGTGGAGAAACGTACAACGGGATCAAACCACGGTGTAAGATAAGACATATCTTACACCGTGGATCAAACTAAGGTTGACCCGGATCAACTCAGGATTATCTTCTTGACTCCGGTTGGTGAAACGGGCCCCCAGGGCCGGCTTGATCCCGCTGTACGTTTCTCCACGCACTTGAAAGGAATCAACGTTTTTGACTCGGATCAAATTTGATCCGCAAATTGATCCTTCGCCAACCGGCGGATCACGACCGGATCAGAATTATTTCTCGGCTTGTTTGCATCAACTGCTCGTCTCGCTATCTGTTTTTCGTGCTTTTTTAAGTGAATGCCTGTAGTTGGAGTGATATTCAGTTTAGAAGTATTCGCTGACAGGTAGGATAGCGCATAATTGTTTGTTGGGCGAAATGTGTGTGTTTTCAAGAGAGTATTATAAATTAAAGTAAGGTTAACATAATTGTAGGTTAGATTACTCGGTATTGGGGAGTAAACTTTAAATATATTTTGGCATTCGGTTATTGTAGATCATAAATAACATTAGTAAAATAGCCTTTTGTTGGTTTTAGTGTATAAGAGGCGATATTTTTCCATATTTCTCTGATTTTTGTGATATTTGAATTGCAATTAGCGTTGGATAGTTTTATTAAATATTTTTTAGCGTAGTGATACTTTGAATTTTTGTTCTTATTAGGTTACTTTTAGTCGCAAGAATGGAGTTTATTTATGACGATGAAGTCATTGAAGATTTGTTGTGGGCAGACGTACGAAGACTACGAATAATTCGCGAAAGAAGCGATTATTTCGAAAATCTGGATAGAAGTGATTTCGTCTCTCTAAACGAATGGCCCTTCATGTCCTTTCGTTTATTGAGGAATAGTTGGAATTTCCATACGATAAGTATGGTATATAGTACAACCCTTGTGCAGAATCCATGTAGATTCAAATACATTATTTTTGTTTTCCCAAGCAATAGGCTTGAGAATAATGTGAATATAACAAAAATTCATACATTTCATTTAATTGTTTATGATCGACATTCTTTTCCTTTCAGAAATGACATTGTTGGTCCAATGGCACAGCTACTCGGTGCATTAAGGATTTATGCCACAAATTTTGATTTGTTAACAGCTGATGACGACTGTGGTTTTAGCAAATCCACTGCTTATCGCATTGTAAAGAGTGACATGTGCTATAGCAGAACTATACCCATTATATGTACATTTCCTGAGAGTGATCAGGAATTTTCCAACACTAAAATGAATTTTTATTCAATTGCCTTATTTCCTAATGTGCTGGGGGAATTGATTGCACCCATGTGAGAATTAACTCACCTGGTGGTGACAATGCACAAACATTTAGAAATAGGAAGAACTATTTTTCTGAAATGTCCAAGCAATGTGCAACACCAATATGGAGTTCACCGACTTAGTTGCTAGGTGGCCTGGAAGCTGCCATGATAGTACAATATTAGGCCATTCCTATAGGAATGCAAAGTTCCTAACAGTATGGGGATGGTGTGTTTCTTGGCGAAGCAGGATATGAATTCTCGGGGTATCTGTTGACACCCCTTGGTGATCCTCGCACCCAAGCAGAACATCTGTACAACATGTCCCACATAAGAACAAGGAACATCGTGGAAAGAACATTTGGCGTCTGGAAAAGGAGATTTCCTGTATTGGCAATGGGTCTAAGACTCACATTGCAGAATAGTTTGCCAGTAATTGTAGCTACGGCAGTCCTGCACAACCTTTTAAGGAGAGCAGGAGAAGACTTGCCACCTGACGATCCTGACCTTCATCTGCCTTGGGACATCTTGTTGTCTGGGGAGAAATGCAGGAAACGCCCTCTGGCTTGCAGAGTCAGAGAACAATTTAGATATAGAAATAGACTAGTTCATAACTATTTTGGGAGTCTTGGAACAAGACAGTAAAGAAAGTGCTAAAATTTATTTTAAATTTCTAGACTTTTCATTAGTAAACTTATTGCACATGGAACGTCAGGAAAAGTTTAAGAAATAAACAATTTTGAAACAAGATTTATTTTTACATATTTCTTTTCAACAATATCATCCTCAAAGCATGCATCTCCTCCTACCTCTTATTTTCTTCTTGCATTGCAAATATTTTGTACTCCTGTAGTTCCATTTCTTTATCATGCCACTCTTGCTTTCTTTTATTTTCATTGTTGTAAAAGTGCTCCATGGTCAGCAGTATTTTCACCCTAGCATCCTCGGCAGTCTGTTGTTTCCGGGGACACCTCCCGGAGCACCAACGGCCAGCAGGGGTGTCGGCGGCTGCGGAGGCGACTGTGGCAGGGGTGGCTGCGGAGCTGACTGTGACAGAGGCAGGGGTGGCTGTGGCAGTGGCTTCTTGATTAGTAGTAGCACTACTAACAAGCAGATCCACAGGCTGCAAAAGGGGACACACAAGTGTCCTCAGCAAAGCTGGCGAACTCCTGCTCCAGTTCAGTAGTAGCGATGGTTCTGAATTGGTCTGTACATTACAAAAAGAAAGTCAATCATATTTATTTGCTAGTTAGATACTGAATTAAACTTATGAAATTCATTTAGAAAGTTCACCATTTTTTTCATTCCGTTAACATGAAATCAAGAGAACTAGATGACTTATCAAACTGAATTTCCAAAATGAAAATACTTTAGCATTCACAAACAACATTTGCAAAGCAAAAATTATCAAATTAAACAGTTACTTGCACTATTTTATTAAGAAAATCTAGGAATATACTGCACTAAAATTTGTCACTTTTGAGTATGGCTAACGTGGGTGTCTCTTCATAGTATTTGTTGAGTAATTTGTGCAAGTAGGACCTGTGGATTCTCTGTGAAAATTTCACCAGGAAACAAATTACAGGACTCGTTGAATAAGCCTCCCTTTATAGATGATCCCGAAACAAATAAAAGGGTGAGGGTTTTCAAAACAGCAATTCGTGCATCTGTATTTTAAACATGTTCCAAATGCTGCATTCAAACAATGGTAAAATTCAGAGTGCACTTATTGACTTACAAGAATACACAGCTGCTTTACTTTAGAATTAAGAAACTTTCTAGTTACTTTATATCCTATCTACCATGTTACCGATTTAACATGTAGGCCTAATTCACAATTATTGCCCAAATTATACAAGTGCTTGTTATATATTACAACTCAACAGTCAGTTTTACAGTGAACTGTAATACCACCTTTGCAATATGAAATTCATTCATTACTGTTCTCACCTCAATGATTTCCCTTTCATTTTCCAACTCATTAACTTCATTGAGCCCTGAAAAATAGACACAATAATAAAAATTTAGCATTAATGAAGTAGCATGTGCAATGCACAGCCAACATTATGAAAATCAGCCTGATGCTGTCATATCATAGCAACATTTTTAAACAATTAAATACGTATACTACTTCTAAATAACTCCTAAACCAAGCGTTCTAAATAACTCCTAAACCAAGCGTTCTAGGGCATTTAGAACTAAAATTATGAGACCGAAAGTCTCAAAGAAACGCGTCTCACAACGTAATTACAGGATTAGATCTTCTTGAACATACTATTATGTTTTTGCTGGTCCGGCGCTTCTCGATATTAACCCATTTGTTTAGAGATGTGCAGAATCTGCAACTAAAGGAGAGAAACTGAGACACACAGTCAGATAGATTGAGACAGGGACCGAGAGATGGAAGGAGCGTGGGAGAGAGAGAGGAAGGGTAAAAGTATGGGGTGAGGAGAATGAGAAAAGATGGATGGGGAGGGGGGAATAGGAAAGATGGATAAAGGGTCTGGGATGGAGAGAGAACGATGAGGAAAGAGGGATGGAAAGAGTGATGGGGAAAGAAACATAGGGAGAGGAGATAAGTGATAAAGTAAAGAAAAGAAATTTGCATATAACAGAAAATAAATCAAAAATTAAGAAATCCCTTTAAAAAATTGCACATTTTTCACATGAATGTCTAAGAGGTTCACAAAATGAAAAAAAAGTATTTGGAATTCATTTACAGTATATTTATCATATAGTTTTTAAACAATTAGACATTAAATAGTTTCCATTCATATAAGTGATAAAAAGTTTGCCTGTAAATTATCTGTTAAAATCTCCTATATTATTTCAGTAATATACATACCTTTTGCGGTTCTCACACGCTACCAATCTTAATAAATGAGGTCTCTAAAGAAAAAGAACTTCGCAAAGACGTAACGAATTGCATTTTGACTTCAAAAACGTCAAAGATTTGTTAAAGAAAGAAACGTCCCTATATATCCTGAAACGAATTGAACCTGTGCTGGGCTGCCTAATAATAGTTTCTCTCTCATGTTGGGCTGTCAACGTAACCGTTTGCTTACTCTCTCTCTCTCTTTCTCTCTATATTTTATCTAACTATCCTCTCTCTATCTGATCCTTGCTGCCAAATAAATATGGGCGCCTAGCTAACAACACGTATCTTTGCACCTGTTGGACTTCAACCTTGCCCGTCTGTTAGCCAATTACTTACTCTGATTCCACTACTGGCGTGAATCTGTGGTTGCTTCAATACAGAAGCGACAGCATGGTACCTGTGTGCGTGTGTGCGGGTCAGCATCTATCTACTAAATTATAACGCATTGTTTCAGAATTTTTACTGACAACACAACTTATGTTTATCTTCTTTTATTTTTGTCTCCCTCTTCCTTTCCAAACACATTGAATAGCTAACATATGACCATAATCATTACTCTCCGAAAACACATATAAGCAAATACCCTTTACGTAACACAAAAATCAACAAATAAAACGAAAAAAACAACATAATTCACACTGAAATAAAAATTGCAAATCTCATACATACTGATGCACATTCTGTATACTCTTTATGAATCTACTTATATGCTAATTGAAAGCACTTGATCTTCTAAAGAATGCGTAACCGTTGTAAAAACAATCCATGCAATTCCTTTTGCTGGATCGTCGCCACGACAGACAGCGTAATTCACGTTCGTGGTCGATCTCCAGAGAATCGCACACTCCATCGGTGCAATCGCCACTACGAATCACTTGGCGTCATCTTCAGCAACCACATAATCCGACTTCAAAAGACCTTTCAACGGACGGCAATCAAAAAGACTTTCATTGCTCTACATATCAACATTTATTTATTTATTTTACGTCAAAAAACAGCTAAAAACTGCGTATGGCGGAATGGGGACATGTCCGCCATTTAAGTTTATGCCGACATCTAGTACAGATTACTTCTTCGCAATGCCACCGTTCAATAAAACGCGCATCATTAAATTTTAGTTCATTACGGTTTAAATATCCGCACACTATTAACACAACTCATTACAAATGTCATAAAATTTGTTAAGTTCTAAAAATATTTAAAATTGTCATGACGGCTAACGTGAACTCCGCGTCAGTCTAGCGTAATACTCCTTATTTTTTGCTCATTGTTGCCCAGCCATTTTATATTCTTGGCTCGAACAAAAGCGCATCATCTTTTCGCTGCCGTGAATAATTCGACAATGAAATATTTCTTATTTACGTTTTTTTTACTGTATTATGTCCCGTTGCTGGTTCCACGTATCTTATATTTTCCTGGTCATTGTGACACCGTCTAAATAATTGCTAACGCCTTCTTTCATTAAATAACTAATTTATACTTCGTCACCATCTTGTGACGTCATCGCCCCGTCTCGCTTGTTTTTCCATAATCTATATATTAAAATTATTAATGTTAAATATTCAATTCGCATTCCCGGCTTCCCCCAAAATCGGAATCAGTTTCAAAACTTTCCTCTATTTTCCCTTAGTACTTTTACCAAGTCTCAGCCTGATCCTTTCACGCGTTCATTTTATGTTTACAAAAAACGGTATTTGTCTTTAAATTTTTGCTCGCCAATAATGACGTCCATGTTTACTTTTTCATCGAGCGGAACTGTATGATTACGAATAGTTCACAAATTAACTGAACCCTTGGCTCGATTTTGACAATTTTTGTTTCAATTGATTCCTAAAATTGCACTTTAATAATTGTTTATGTCCGGTGTGCATCTCTTTCGCCCATTTAATTAATCTAAAAGAATTTTCGTGCGCGGTACAGCCGTCATCTGTTTCTTGGGTATAATTTTTATCATCCTAATGAGAAAAAAACTTTAATTACCGAATACCGTTGATTTCTTCACGTCGTAAATCATTACAACCCATATCAAAAGCAACCCGCAACGCTCGATAGCATTACCAAAGGCCTCAAAATTTCTTTCTTTGAGGCGCTTTACCTCACGAAACGTTTCTCACACCGTTATCTCCAGGATGAGCAATCAACTAATTTTTTGGACATCCTTAAAATTTTTGCCGGTTCAGTTTATCGATACAACTAAAACCACCTATTTTTAGCCCTTGGTGCTGGTGGCCATCGCTGTGATGTCACACTTAACTTCCTCTATCTAATATTTACGCTGTGCATATTACAACGTGCACGTACAACTGACGAGATTTATTTGCATCATTATTGATATTCTACATCAAAAAGAAGAAAGAAACAATATTGGTAAATAATGGACGATTGTGTACAGTTAGGAGAGAAGACTGCGTCTTGTTAGGTTTGATTTGTGTTTTACCGGTGTAAGTATTTTCGTTATCAGCAGTGATAAAGTCAAATTTTGAAGCCAGCAAGCTTACTGATAAAAAAAAGCTGGGAAATAATACTTTCCTTAGTGATTAGATATTTTCAACAAATTATATTAATCGCCTCTCTTGGACAAGTTGAGGTCATAGCAGAAGGCCTAGGACAATTCTGGTAGTACATTTAGAGCTGTAATTTGTATTTCGAAAAGGTTAGTAAAACATCTAGATCATATGTGCAAGCATGTTCAATTTATTAAACAGATCGAATTATTAATCAATGAACAAAAATGTTGCACATACAATGCTGATTTGTCTATTTACTACAGTATTGCTTTCTATTACACCTCATGCACACAAATAATAAAGAAATCAGGATATGTTACCCCTCCACAACTGCGAATAATAAGAGCAAGCAGATGAGAATATTTTGATGAGTGCTAAGGAGAAATTAAAAAAAAAAACAACATTGCAGTAATCAAAATTGTATGAATTCCCCTAAAATACAATTTCAGGGGTACAGGTGAGTTTTTGCAGCTCCTCCACCCAACCAATTTTTATAAATGAGGTTCTCTAAACATAGAGACCGTCACTGAGGCGTGACCATTTGAACTTGGACTATGAAATATGAATGATTTGTTGAAAAAAATCAACGTCAAATGTAATTCGCAACACTACGAGAGCATTGTTAAAATCTATTTAGTTAAGTAATTCCTAAACTGATCGTTCTTGGGCCTTAGCCTAAAAAATGTACCTCGCACTGTAATGTATATGTCGAGAGTTTCTTGGACTTTCTATCACATTTTGCTGGTCCGGCGCTTCTCGATACTAGCCCACGTGCTCAGAGACGTACAGAATCTGCTACTGTATGTGAAATTAAAGTAAATTACTTGATATCCAAAGCGATTAAATTGTAAGGGCGTACCTCTCAGTTTGGTAATGAAGTAAATTAATACTCCGAACAATAGTTGTACGTGCCTGACCCTGTATTTTCGCATGGACAACTTTACGTAGCATTTTTGTGAGTAAAAAGCTTTCCAATTAGTTTAGCGACTGTCAAGGAAAGCGAAGAGCTAACTCTCAACCAAAGCTGTCCAATTATTTGAAATATTGTTAAAGAATTGCTAAGAATTGTTCCAAGAAAATCAGTCAATAACTGAAAAATCCTTTATTCAAAATACGCTTCAAACATCAATTTTATTATTTTTGATGTAAGTACATTGGAAGTTAGCTTTATACATTTTTTCGTTAAGAACTTTTCCTCTTAATGTGCAAAGACTGAGAACAAGGTGAATTGCAACATGCAAGAGCATGGGAGCAAGATGCACGGGTATGCTAGTGTATTATTAATACAATTAGCATGGTAATGAATGATCATGAATCTTTATTATTTTTCCACTACATGAAAGTGATTGTATTCACTGTTAACAATGAAACTTCATGCAATCATTAATAAAATTCATGTAATACCATTTTTTAAATCGTTTAAAAATGTACAAATGTGTTACAAAACTTCAATTCTATCTTCAGTCTATCAGTACATGATACGTTGCAGATTGAAGTGCAAAACGTTGTAACCCACACAATTATTGAAATTATATCCAATAAGAGATGCACTATCTAAAATGTAGTATCCACAAAACATTTTTCCATTTTTTATTATTTAAAGAGAATTCTTAAGAATATAATGGAATTCAACTCCTAACTATTGTGCACCCAAAAAGATCTTAGCAATTGTTAAATATTTTGCTGAGAGACCGCACCGGAGGACACGCTTCCCTCCCCAGAGTTCGTCTTTCCCATACAACCCTCCACTGCCGTTTGTTCGCCTCTCTGCCTTGATTATCAGTTGCGTTGGGAAAAAAGGCGACGAGTGATCATTGCTCACACACTTTTGGGACTTGGGATGCGGTTCCTGTGAGCCTAGAATGATTTTCGCTCTTATTATTTCACAAATTTCAAGTATTTAATTGATACAGAAGTGTTAATGGAGGTCCAGCAAAAACCGCCTGCCAAACTTAGTGAAACGTGGCAAAGTATTTAGCGAATAAGAAAACATTCAAGAAATAACTGGACGAATCATTTATAATTAGAAAAATGTATAATACAATTTAACAAATGAAAAGTTTCTAGGATGAATCATGCGGTTTCATGTCTAAAAATATTCCTACAAGGTTTTGAAACTTGTTATACACCCTGGTACATAATTGTGCCAATTGGTGATCGCAATCGGTGGTAAAACGTGATAAACTACCAAAAATCCATGCGATTTCGAGCAACAAAAGCCCCTTGAAAACTTATGATTTCATATTCACAAAAGAATAAAAGTAGGATTCAATCGTCAAAAAAGATATTTTCTTTATACCAATGAAAAATGTACATGTACCAAAAACCACCATTTGGGTGCAATGGAGATGATAGAAACGCAATGTGAATCCAGGGAGGTGAGCAATGAAATATCACAGAAAATGTTAAAAAGCGAATGTAAAAAGAATGCTTGCCTGCTCGTATGAACGCTGGCCGTGCTAGTGTTGATCGCCGACACTAAGACGTTGACCGCAAAACGAAATAACTCCGCCACTGGGCGTTCATAAATGTGACTATTTCCTATTTAAGAAGATGCTCTTTTCTCAAACAAAACAATGATGTTTTTCGACTGTGTTGGTCCGTGTGTTTATACGCAACTTGCACCGACCGACGAAGAATTCACAGATGGAGCTAAAGTGTCTTTCAGAATTGTGGATGCTCAAACGATATAGTAAACTTAACATTTGAATGGCCATCATCTCGAGATTAAAGAATGAAAAGAATTTTACCAGAATTGGTGCGAATGTGCTGTTGCAACGTCTCTTGAGAGAAAATGCCCTTCCTCAGATTGAACAATTAAAATGTTATTTTACTTGTGTAGGTGCGCATGAATAAAAAGCAAGCTCTCCTATTCGGTGAATGTTTTTGAGAAATAGATAAACGAATATTTTCACAAACGAAAACACACATGTGCCCATCCAAGGAATTATATTTAATTTACTTTTTCCGTGGGTTAAACACAGAAAAGGTTATTTGCTGTGTGGGTGAGCATGTGGCTATGCAACTTTTCCTTTGTACTCAACGCCTTCTCACATACGGAACACTGGAAAGGTTTCTCTCCAGTGTGGATGCGAATATGAAGAGTCAAGATTCCTTTTCGAGTAAAGGTCTTCTCGCAGATGGAACATTGAAAAGGATTCTCAACAGTGTGAGTGCGCATGTGAAGAGCCAAGGTTCCTTTCTGAGTGAAGGTCTTCTCACAGATGGAACACTGGAAAGGTTTCTTACTAGAGTGGGTGCGCATGTGCCGAACCAAGTATCCTCTTTCAGCGAAGTGCTTCCCACTGGAAAGGTTTCTCTCCAAGGTGGGTGTGCATGTGCCTATCCAAACTTCCTTTGTGAATGAAGGTCTTCTTACAGGTGGAACACTGGAAAGTTTTCGCACCAGTATGTGTGCGCATGTGCCTATCCAAATTTCCTTTTTGCCTGAAGGTCGTCTCACAGATGGAACACTGAAAAGGTTTATAACCAGTGTGGGTGCGTAAGTGACAAGCCAACGTGCCCTTAGTAGTGAAGGTCTTCTCACAGATGGAACACTGGAAATTTTTCTCACCAGTGTGTGCGCATGTGCCTATCCAAACTTCCTTTTTGCGTGAAGGTCGTCTCGCAGATGGAACACTGGAAAGGTTTCTCACCAGTGTGGGTAAGCATGTGATCATCCAAGTGTCCTTTTTGCCTGAAAGTCTTCTCACAGATGGAACACTGGAAAGTTTTCTCACCAGTGTGTGTGCGCATGTGCCTATCCAAACTTATTTTGTGAGTGAAGGTCTTCTCACAGCTGAAACACTGGAAAGTTTTCTCACCAGTGTGGGTGAGCATGTGTGTATTTAAACTTCCTTTATGCCTGAAGGTCTTCCCACAGATAGAACACTGGAAAGGTTTCTCACCAGTGTGGGTAAGCATGTGATCATCCAAGTTTCCTTTACGACTGAAGGTCTTCTCACAGATGGAACACTGGAAAGTTTTCTCACCAGTGTGTGTGCGCATGTGCCTATCCAAACTTCCTTTTTGCGTGAAGGTCGTCTCGCAGATGGAACACTGGAATGGTTTCTCACCAGTGTGGGTAAGCATGTGATCATCCAAGTTTCCTTTTTGCCTGAAAGTCTTCTCACAGATGGAACACTGGAAAGTTTTCTCACCAGTGTGTGTGCGCATGTGCCTATCCAAACTTCCTTTATGCCTAAAGGTCTTCCCACAGATGGAACACTGGAAAGGTTTCTCACCGGTGTGGGTAAGCATGTGATCATCCAAGTATCCTTTACGACTGAAGGTCTTCTCACAGATGGAACACTGAAAAGGTTTATAACCAGTGTGGGTGCGCATGTGAAGAGCCAACTTGCCCTTAGTATTGAAGGTCTTCTCACACATGGAACAGTGGAAAGGTTTATAACCAGTGTGAAGGCGTATGTGACGAGTTAACGAGTCCTTAGTAGTGAAGGTCTTCCCACAGATGGAACATTGGAAAAGTTTCTCACCAGTATGGGTAAGAATGTGATCATCCAAGTGTACTTTTCGACTGAAAGTCTTCTCACAGATGGAACACCGAAAAGGTTTATAACCAGTGTGGGTGCGCCAGTGACGAGCCAACGTGTCCTTAGTAGTGAAGGTCTTCTCACAAATGGAACACTGGAAAGGTTTCTCACCAGTGTGGGTAAGCATGTGATCATCCAAGTGTCCTTTTCGACTGAAGGTCTTCTCACAGATGGAACACCGGAAAGGTTTCTCACCAGTGTGGTAACGCAAGTGATTATCCAAGTGTCCTTTTTGTCTGAAGGACTTCTCACAGATGGAACACTCGAAAGGTTTCTCACCAGTGTGGGTGAGAATGTGCCTATCCATGTTCACTTTTTGAGTGAAGGTCTTCTCACAGATGGAACACTGGAAAGGTTTCTCACCAGTGTGGGTAAGCATGTGATCATCCAAGTGTCCTTTTTGCCTGAAGGTCTTCTCGCAGATGGAACACTTAATAAGTACCTCACTGTTTCTGTGTGTTGGTGGGTGTGCGTGATCAAGGTTAATGGTCTGGTCATTGTTGGTGACGCTTTTCTTAGGTAAGTAATCCACATCTGCACTTTGGCTCTGTTGTGTCTTGGTTGTGCTGGCATTCTCCGAGGAAAAACTCTCTCCATCTATCAACAAAAAAGTTTGTATCAGATAAATTCAAGGGGACACTAGCAACAACATTCGTTTGAAACTTAACTATCAAACATTTGACACAATGAACAGAAAATGCATCTGCAATAGTCTGAAACGGTATAGTCACACTGTTCGAACAGTTAGAAACATTTATCCGTTTTTTTTACGTTTGCCATTTCTATAAAAATTGAAAGATGGAAATACAACTGCTCCGCCGGAAATTGAAAATTGTGATGCCACAACAGACCATACTTTCACGCATTATTTTTTTCTTCGCAATTTACGAAAATTCAGATAACTCAACGAAAATGAGACCCGTGCAATAGTTTTCAGTTTCCCTTCTATCCGAGGAAAATTGGAGCTATTTTTAAGAAAAATATTTTTAATGCATTTATTTATAGCATAAATTACGCAAAAAATACTCGTTTCTTACGAAATTGCATACAATATTTTTTTAAAAGCATATTTTTTACAAGAAATTTTGGCTAAGGGAACAATCTCTATCTTCAGTTTTCTAGTTTTGAAACGTTCTCTTTTTCTACTCTCGAAAACATGGCGAGTTTGCGAAAATGATAGTATATATTTTACCGTCACTGATTCATACGAGAAATTTTATGACAAAATTGAAGCGGTTTTCAAAAAAAAAAAAAAAAAAAAAATTTATCAAATTTAAAAATTGTCGAATTATCACATCAAATTACAGGAAAATACTTATATTTTCGAAAAATATGAACACTATTTTATCTCAACATGTCTTTTTAGAACAGATGTCACTATGGAAATTTTTTTTTTAATATAGTCGTTTTAGGAACACTCCCCAGAGAATTGCACTTCTGCAATTTCCGAAAAGGCAGGAAATTCAACGAACTTGAGACCTGCACCATTCTTTTAAGCGGAGAAAATTTCAACAAGAAATTGGGAGCCAATGTTAGGAAAATTTTGAAAATGCGGAGGTTTTATCTAAATTGCCTTAAAAAAAGCATCCACATTTATAAATATTTTCAAAACTCCACATACAAACGCAGAAAAGGTGACCTGCACAGAGATAACATAAAAAGGTGGACCCTAGTAATTGCCATCCTCATGCTGTCGTTCTAGGCCTTACACCTTTAAGGCCGTGTTCTGCCTAAGCTACAACCGGCGGCGGCGACAAGCGATAGCTTGTGTCAGCTTCAAGAAACAAGTTGAAATGCCGCGCGACAGAGCGCGTGGTGTCCTACGTAAGCGACAGGAGGCTGCGACAGCCACAGTCGCAATGTTTCAAAGGAAACATTTAAGATTTTTCATGTTCAACAAACTCTTCACAGATATTCACTCTGCCAGTTAGTAGTAGGTTTAATTCACCCTCAACAGAAGCCCGTGAAATAAGGCAGACTATTTGCAATTTTTTCAATAGCCCTGCCGGTTTGGTTACAATAGATACCTAACCTCATTTACTTCTACAGGAATACTAGTATATAGTACATTGTGATGTATGTACTACGCAATATAATTAGCATCTGACCAATTCAATAAGAATAATATAAATTAACATAATTTAAACATAAAAAACAAACTTATTTGTTATTTTCAGTGCATTCGTCACTTCCTTTCACAATTCGCCGCTCGCAATTCTGTGGTAGTTATTCAAACCCTTGTTCCACAATTCCCTTGTATTTTTCACATCTTCAGTTAAACATTTCGTTATATCGCTATTCGACATTTTTGAAGTGGGAAATTGAAGATCAAAACGGCGAAACTATACGCGCGATACAGCGAGAAGCGGCGACTAGTAGCGACAAGATTCAAACATGTTTGAATATCGGACGCCGCCGCTTGAAGCGCTTTCGTCGCTTCATCGCGGATTTCGCCGACGCAGGACGGGCCCATAAGATTCAGTGTGTCTGAAATTTGTCGCTTGAAGCTGTCGCGTGTCGCTGCCGCAAGATGTAGCTCACGCAGGACACGGCCTTACTTTGAAATTCTTGAAATTGTATTTGAAATTCTCCCGATTGCAAATCAAACAGGTGTTGCTAATAGCTTCGGGAAAAAGGCAAATTAATTTTGTGCCCTCTCACTATGCGAGGAATGTGATATTTATGTTTCCTAACAAAAACAGTGTATTTGACAAAAATCGTGCAAGGAATTTAACCAAGTACTATACTCACAACCCCAATGGTTTGTAACATAGGTTCACGAAATAATAATAAACTAGAGGTGCTACAGAATGGCACAGACTTTCTAGTAGTAGAGTTTTCAAATTTTCTTGGTTTGGACTGGGTCGTCGGTCTTCTCCCATCCCCTTGCCAGCTACCTTCTACGGCCGCCCAAGTACATTTTTTAAAATAAATTTCTCAATATTTCTGTTTCCTAATAGTAGAACTGACAAATTACTTCAAGTATAATGACGAGTAAAAACCTAGTACTCAATGGCAAATGTCATTGAAAAATTTGGAGCTACTCTACAACTAAAAGAAATTAAAGAAAAATTTGGAGCCGTTTATAAGAAAATGTCAGGGGGGATTCATGTAAAATACCCAAAATGAAAAAAAAAAGTTTCAAAATTTCAAAGCTTCAACTAGAGCCAGATGGATAGGGGTTTCTACAATTTGGAAAATGTCCTACGCATGGTTTACGCACTAATAAGAGTTCAGAGATGGACGATTGTTTTGAGAAAAAACAACCTTTTTTGATATCACAGGGACCCCTAAACGAGTATTTCCGTTGAAATCTCGAAATCAATTGTCCGCAGCTTTAGAAAACTATCTCTGTACTACGTATGTATACGAGAAAGTAAAGAGTGGTGCTACAGAATGGCATAGACTTTCTCGTACTAGTTAGTTGCTTTATCTCTTTCGTCTAGTTTTCGGTTTTGTCCATCTCTCCTTCCAGCTGGTTTCCATCCACGTCAAAAGTAATTTGTCGCAAGTTATTAATTTTTTGGTCGAGTTGCAGAATAGAACTAGTGGTGCTATAACATTACTTGCCCTTAATTTATAACTCATGTGATTTTCAAAAATTTAAATAGTTCAAAATTAGACCGGTTTTTTATTGTCCTTTGCTCTATCCGAGGAAAAATTAAAAGAAAATGTTGGAGTGGATTTTGAAAACAAGAATTTCAATTCGTCTTTAATTCAAGCATTACGTTGCTGCAAGGAAAGCAATACGTAATAACAATATTATAACAACAAACGATTCAAAAATGATGCATGAAAAATTTTGCTTCATCATTCACTGTGAAATTTCAATTACTTTACACAACTACTTCCTTACGTACCTTATAGCGGTTTCACGTTAGGCGATTAAATGATACATGATACACAGGAGTAATGGGTTCACTTTTCACAACCACAAAACAGACGATTTCAGTACAAATGATTCCAACGGATGCACATGAAAAAATCACTACGATGAGACTTCACTACTATGAAAAAATCATACTTCGAAGGAATACACTACGATGACACAAACCAGAACACATATATATTATGACTTACACATACATACACACACACATATACGTAATATTCTTTCAATATTCCACTGATAACGGTTGTTTTGTTCAGCATATATCAAAGCAAATACACAGTTTAATAACATTCTTGTCATGGTAGCCAATTTATCCCCAAACCATTGTCGAATTCAAAAAGCGAGCGAATACCAAAAAGTCATATTTGCGGTAATATTACATTTTGAAAAATGTTATAAAACAAAATATTTAGAAGTTTTAAATTGATACAATAATTTACTTGTCGTTTTTCTGCAATATGTACTTTTTATCCTTTTTGTGATTTAAGAACACCTACATTTTTCAACATTATTTTGATTTTGCAGCCTCAAATATCTCGTAGTATGCTCAAATATCTCGGCAAAAATCACGCTTTTGGAATATCGGAGAAAATTGAACCCTTTTACAATTTTTTTTAAAAAAAAGTTCCATAGTTTGAGAAAATTTGGTTCAAACATTTCAGAAAATTCGCCAATTCAGATCAATCTTAACGATTATGGAGAAATCAAACCTTTCAAAAAACCATCATTAGAGATACTTTGAAGCTCATGTGTTAAGAAACGCATAGAAAAATGAAATACATCCATAATGTGAATTTTAGCGACAGGAGAGAAGTCAAAAAATACATTTCTGTAATTCTTGAAAGAAAAAAAAAAGAATAGTGATATAACGTTTATGACATCTTATACATTTAGTACTACACCTACCAAAATTGTAAAGAAAAAATGTGGAGCAGGTTTTGAGAAAATCTTGCTTTTGTTATTTTTTAAAATTGCAAATATTGCACGAAATCTACTAAAACTTTCATCAAATGTACATGACGTTAATGAAAGATCTATTTACGGAACACAGATTTCATTTGAAGAAAAAGCCTACCTTCAATTTTAAAGTTTGAAGGAAGACGCCGAAAAATTCAAACATTTGCAATTTTCGAAAATTAAGTTAACCATGAAAATCGTACCTATGCCACCTTGCGATGTGTATTTTACTCTATTCTTACAAGAAATTTAAAGCCGTGTTTGAGAAAATTTTTAAAAATGTCCGGGGGGCTTCATGTAAAGTACCCCCAAATTTTAAAGAATGATTCTCAAAATTTCAAAGCTTCAACTAGAGCCAGATGGACAAAGTTTTCTTTCATTTGGAAAAAATTCTACGTCTGGTTCAGGCGCTAGTAGTGTTCACAGGCGGGCGGATTGACACACAGACGTATTGCTTTCAATTGTTTTTTTGGCATCAATTGGCATTTGGCATTTTTGACAAAACTGGGATTCTGGCTACACCGTGTAAGAGGATTTTAACTTTCTCGTACGTATATACGGAGTAATATACGTGGTATAAACTTATCTAATGCTGCAGAAAATCAATTTCGGGATTTCAACGGCAATACATGTTTTGGGGTCACCTAATCCCGAAAAAGTTATTTTCAAAACGTCCGTCCGTCTGTCCGTAAACACTACTAGCGCCTATACTATACGTAGGATTTTTTCAAATCGAAGAAACCTGTCCATATCGCTCAAGATTTCTTTTAATTAAGCAACAGGATTTATCCACATTCTCGTTATCAGGACCCAGCAATTAATTTTTTTCTTCTAAAAATTCGCGTAGCTTTAGATAACTTTCTCTATACTACTATACTACTCCGTATATACGTACGTATACGAGAGAGTAGAAAATAATCACTTACCTGAGGAACATGAAATTATGTCTTGTTTTATTTTAGCAATAGAAGCACTACCACACCAGGGTGCAAGTGGATCCTAAAAGAGAAAGTGAAAAAAATGAACAATCTCTCCACACAATAAGACATTGAGGTAAAAAAATTTGAAAATTCATTTGGCAGTGTAACATTACTCTCAATAATCCTGGTAATGTTGATCTTTAATGATTTGTATAACTACACCTGAAATTATCATTCCAACGAGATATTCGGTCATCATTCACTTGGCGCCCATAACACGGGCAAAGATTATCAACTTGTTTCTGTATCACAAAAGTAATTAATAATGTTTACTGAGTTTTTTGTCCTAAAATTGAAAACTACCACGAAATCTGTTCTATTAAAAGTTAATTTAACATGCAAAAGTCGCAGAGTCCTTTGTAAAATTTGGTAAAAGTCAATAACACATGCATGTGAAAATAAAACTGAAATACGTTGGTATATGCACCACGATCATTATTTTTCGCCTTTAGCTACGGGCAAAGTAGTTCCTAATATATTGCACCAGAAGTCAGGAGAGGTGCTGCAGGAGTACCCAAATCATTCGCTAGAGGTCAGCAGCAATGCGTAAGGTAACAATTTTCAATGTCATAGTAATTTATTGTAAAATAAAAGAGAATACTATAGTATTTTATTGAAACTTGAACCAATTGCATTAAAATTAATATTCATATAAAATCGATTTTTATTTTCTCTTATACGGGTATACAAAGTATAGAGAAAGTTATGCTGCTCAAAAGAACGGCGAATTTTCGACAGAAAAAAGTTCATTGCCGGAACCTAAAAACAAGAAAGTGCATAAATACAGTTGCTAAATGAAGATAAAAATCCCTCTAAGGCCTCATTCACAATGCAAACTTAAACGTAACCGTAACGTAGCCGCAAAACCTAGAAATGGGTTATAAAGCGAGATCATTCACAATGCCTTGACGTAAACGTAGACGTAAACTTAAGAGCTCGCAAGCTCCAAGCTTCTACGTTTAAGTTTACGTCGAAATTCTACCGAAGACCAATCAGAGAGCTGCATGAAAAAAACAAATGCACAACAAAATCCGCGAGAAGGAAGGTCGACTCCAGATCGATTTTTGTTTATGCGTGTGTATTGGTGTGTATAGTCGAAAGGTAGAGCAGAGAAGTTTGTGGAGTTTGCGGTACACAATTTAAAGCTCGCATATAACTTCAATAGGTAGGGGCGCAACAGCTGCTCGCAAATGCAAAAGGCGAAATCGATAGGAGAGTCGAAAAAAATGCTAGCAACGAATCGATCAATATGTTGAATTCTGATTGGTTCAGGCAAAACCTACGTTCCAGCTTACGTTTGCCATTGTGAATGCTCGTTTTTACGTGAAAAGTTTACTGCATAAGTTTACGGCTTACGTTACGTTTAAGTTTGCATTGTGAATGAGGCATAACATGTGGTGTGGCTGGAATCCCAGTTTTGTGGCTCCTTGATTCACCCTGAAAAACCAATTGAATGCAAAACGACTGTCTCCGTCTGTCCTTCCGTTACCAAACCTAGCCCCTGTCGATCTGGCTCCAGTTCAAGCCTTTAGATTTTGTACAACATTCTTTAAAATTAAGGGGTACTTTATATGACGCACCCGATCATTTTAAAATTTTCTACAACACTGCACTAAAATTTTTCTATAAATTTATTGAACGAAGAGAGTATAATACACTTCTAAAGGTCGCATAGGTCCCCTTTTTCACGGTTATCTAAACTTTTGAAACCAGCAAAAGGTTGGATGTTTTTCGGCGTCTTCCTACAACTTTATAATTGAAGACACAATTTTTTCATTGAAATGAAATTAGTCGCCCACAAATAATTCTTTCATTGAGGTCATGTAGTGTCTTTAGAAATTTTAGTAGTTTTCGAGCAATAGTGCGTGCAATATTTGCAATTTTAAAAAATTACAAAAACAAAGTTTTCTAAAAAACGGTTCCAAATTTTTTCTTAATTTTTTGGTACGGGTACTGTCAAGCATACTCTCTTCGATCACATTGCTCTATTCTTTTGTTTTTCGAAAATTACAAAAATGTAGTGTTTTTGACACATCTCCCGCTTGTGTAATGTTTGCATTAGAAGTTATTTCTTCACATTATTCTAATTATAAGAACATGTCAAATCAAGTTTCTCGAAAACTCAACTGTTTTCTAATAAAATAAGCTCAAAATTCCGCATTATCAGAAACGCTCGAATTCTATTTTCTCAAAAACGGCTCCAAATTTCTTCTTGAAATTTTGTGTACGGACAGTGAAAATAATACTGTTTAATAAACTCCTGCGAAAAAGAGCTTCAAATTTCGCATTTAAAGTAATGCTTCATCGCCATTTTCTTAAAAACGGCTTGTAATTTTTCAATCAAATTTTCTATTTAAGACGAGGTTTAACTAATCTTTAACATTATTGAAGTAATATTTCGGTTCTACTATTACAAAACCCAAACGTTCAGAAAATGTGAAAAACGTTTTTAGGGCGACCATAGATGGCAGCTGTCCTTATGGCCATCGTCCTCTTAGAGCATGGTCCTTATGGCAACTGTCCTCGTAGATGGAGCAAGACCTTAAAGCCAGTCCACTCCCAAGAAAATTAGAAAAATTTGCTACGAGAAAGTCTGCCATTGTGTAGCACCTGTAGTTTTCCTCTCTCACCCATCCCATACGAAGAGAACCGGGTCTTGGGCTAGTAGCCACTTGGTTTCATCTTCTAGTAACTTGAATCCTAAAAATATTAGATTTTTTGCTATTTCCTCTACCTGGTATCATCGTTTGTAATGTGCGTAATTTATATAACTAGAACCCGGAAGATTACGCATTTATTTTACGAAACATTGACATTTACTGGCCATTTAAACGAAATTATTGTTCATGATTAGTAACTAAAACGATTACAATTTTTATTCTAACTAAAATGTATATTACCACTTACGAGTAGCTGCTGATATAAATGGAATGGATGCAAGTGAACTATCTCTTCTCTCTCACTTTGGTTGCACAGAACCGCTGAATTCGATTCACAAGCGACGCTGTCTCTAAGAAATGCGAAAATGGACTTCCTTTTGGACTTTAGAATGGCATCAACAAAACGCGATAGTTTTCGTTTATCGCACTTGTGTAACCGACGGTAATGAGTAATAGCGCATCGCATATCAAACACAGAGAGCGCCGTCCTCGAAAGGGTTCGGAGGCCCTTCTCAAAGGAAGGAATGGATTTCTCGTAAGCGCACCAACTCTCGCGACATCAATGGACTTGATTGTTTCCGGGCGCTTTAACTATGGTCATCAGTCCCGTAACTGTGGTGTATGTCTTTAAAACCACGGGAGGTGGCGGTGATCTCCAGCGGGATGGTGAGATCCAGCGCCGACTTCCAGGGCCGCTTGCGAGGTGACCCTATCCAAGTATTTCCCCAAGGGCCGACGCCCCGGGAATACCATTTTAATACAACTTGCAACAAACAACATGGTGTTCCGATTTCGTATTTTGCAATAAAGCTTGTTTATTTCCAGTGAAGCAACCAGGCATGTATGCATCGAACACTGTGAGTTTGATTTCGAGTCTTATTTATAACAGAAATTTTAGTGATGTATACTGCACATGGCTCATACAGCTCAAAGTTATGTTTCATATTAATTAATTGTAAAGAAAAATCCTAAAACGAATTCCTTACTTCGATAAAATCCACCGGCTTACGAATTTTGAGTTGTTTGCATTTCGTTGATTTATTTTCACTTTCTCGCCTTGCGAATTTCTCGTAGGAAGAGAAATTTATGTAATTGTGCGCCAGAAAACGGGAAAATTTTCGCCCGAAAAATTCTTATTGTTGGGCTGTGGTAACGAAAAAGTGGATAAATCCTGTATCTGAATTTAGAAGAAAAAAAATCCTCTAACACGTGGTCTAGCCCTAATCCATGTTTTTTTGTTCTTGATACCGAACAATCGATTGACGGGAAAACGTGTGGTTAAGGTTCACGTTAGCGCCTACAGCGTTCAAGACGGCGTTGGATGTCAAGCACCCGAGACGTCAGAAGAAAGTTGTTTCGCGAAATTAAGTTTGATTCTCTTGTAAATTTATAATGCTGTTATAAAAAAAAAAATAGCGTATGCAACTCGTTTATAATGTTACTTTATTGCATTCGTACAAATTTGAAAAATCGCTCCTAACGTCGCTCGTTTTCAAAACATGTACTCGTGCAATAAAGCTTAACATTATAAACTAATTGCATAAACTATTTCAATATTGTACATGATCTTTCTTCAAGAATTAATTTTTACTTCTGCGAATACAAACGTACATACTAAATAATTACGTTGAATAGAGAAAGGTTATGTAAAAATTACTAGCTTACAGGCGTGAATATACTTTCTGAAAATGCCGATGTCTACTACTATAACACTCGACATAGAAATCATATTCATCAGGTGACAGTATTAACAGCTCATTACAAAACATTCACATACAATACACGTACATTATTTTACAACACTTTGCCAGATGACATTAAACTATTAAATTCGCTAAAAAAAATTTTAATCTGAAGTGAAATCGTTTCAGCTGCATAACTCTTTCTATACAACTAGAGCGTATACTGAGCATCACAAGGAAAGTAACATTAATTTTAACAGCGACATTTAATGCATTATTTAACATTTGGACTGTATACACGTAAACAACCTGTAACAAGAATTGTATCGCAGCCTCCGGGTCAATGACTCTATCTTGATCAGGTTTTCCATTCAGTTTCGCTGATCCATTGAGCAAAAGCCGAGATGGCCCCTTGTTTTGCTTCTGGACATACATCTAACTATATTATTTGTGCACATCTCCTAGAATTCAATGGGAAATATAGTTATTCAAAATATTGTTCCCATGTCATTGTGGCACGAACTTCCTTGACGAAAGACATGATGGATAAGAGACCAAAAGTTATTGCTGACTTATCCTTGAAAATACATTTCTTTACAATGGAGCGGTTTTTTTTCCTTTAATTGAAAGTTCAAGTAGTATATGACTTAGTGTAGTGGTCACAGAATTTTCGAAACGTGCACAGAATCCACATCTCCCCATCTCCCCATGTCATACATAGTTTTTAACTGTTTTTGAAGTTAAATAAAATTATGTTCAAGAGACTTCCCTCGATTTCTAACATGATTGAATACAAACATTTCCTGTCCCAATCTAGAAGAATCAATAAAGAAAATACAAGACTCTCATTAATACATTTATCATTGGCATCCAACACTTTCGAAAGTAGGAAAATATCAACTGCATCAATGATTCATATCAATCTAATATCTTCCTAAATTTATACTTTATAATAATCATTTAGTCACTACTGATGAAAATATATCAAATATTCCTACCTTGACCTTCGCAAATAACTACCATGACACTAATTATGAAAGAATTTCAAAAATTCAGAGCCGAATCATCCTTTACAATTAAAAATATACTCAAAAAATCAATCTTCTTATTCAGAATTAAACCTTCCGATTACACTAAGTGAAATCAACAATGTTTCGAATAAATTTCACAATTCAAATCCTGGATCAGATGGTATCTATGCCATGTTTCTACTACAATGTTCTCCAAAACAATACAATACATCACTTGCTTATTTAATCATCTCCTCTCTAATGACTCTTTTCCCAACTCTTGGAGAGAATCTATTGTAATTTCTATACTTGAAAAAAATAAGAATCCAAAACTTCCTGCCAGTTTTCGGGGTATTAACCTTGCTTGATTCTGAGCGGGGAAAAACTGTATGAAGGGCGAGCCATAAAAAGCGCCTACCAGTAAGTTTTATTAATTCCTATCAGGGCGCTTAGCATAAATTGAAGGAGGGCTTAAGGTATTTGTTTCATGTTATTCAATGGTTTTATTGAATGTACTTGCTTAATAACTATTAATACATATATTTATATTAAAATTTTCACCATTTTTCAAACGTTTAAATTTAAATTTTAATGCACAATTGTTACAGTTATTTTGAAGCTAGTGTGAAATTCTGCTTAATAAAAAGGAATAGACGTAAGTTCTGAGAAACCAGTCTTACACTTAAAGAGTTTAAATCAGAGCAAAACTATAGTTTTCCATTAAAAAACAAACAAATAAACCTTGTTCTTTATATAATAGAAATATTTTTAAAAAATAAAAAATTCAACCTGTCTTCTTCTTTCCAAAATGCACTACATTTCAGGAACAGCCCATCAAAATCAATTTTGCTCATTTCATTATAACTTCAGACAAACTGACAAAAATCATAAAAACAGTTGAATTGCTTTTTATAACTTGTACCTTCATACTTACATAAATTCTTGATGTGGTTATACTCCAAGATCAACATTTTCCAACTACATTTTTAAATATATAAGAAGAAATTGAATATTTAATTAGAATTTAATAGCAATATCACCAAAGTAATCTTAAATATTTTCAAGTTATAAAATAAAATAAATAGAAACTTCAAATTTCATTCATTTCTACTAATTTGTGAAAAGATATTAATCATTTATTAGATAAGAATACTTCATATATTTAATGTTAAAAAATTTTGGAGCAGTATTGATGGATTATTTATTCAAGAACCTAAAAAAGGATCTGCAAATTCAATTTTTTTATATATTTTAATTTTTTCAAATGAGTTCTAATAATCTTACATTTATTGGGTAGCCAATTAGTGTTAGAAAGTGCTGTTATGATAGATATGCAAAACAGGCTTAATTTGAAAATAAATTCCGGACATTAGTAAAGGAAGTTTCATTGCTGTAGCAATCACAAAACAGCTACATACATCATTAATAGGAATTCTCTAAAGAATATTTTTTAAACTAGCCACTTCCTAATTTACAGACAAATGCAGTTACATTTAACACAGCAAAAAGCAAAAATGTCAATTCAAGATCATAAATTTTCAAGTCAAATGAAGTTTTCACATTGGACATGATCTTGGTGTATTTAAATGCACATGTTGCTACATCTCTCTACTGAAGGTAACACCATCACATTCTTTTTAATTTCCACACCCAAGATTGACATTATATCCATGTCCACCTAACGAGCAGAAGGTAGATAAGCATTTGGTTTCCTTACCAAGCCATTATTTGCAAAAGACCTTCCAGAAAAACCTTCCCAAACTTGAATGCCACTAAATCAGATTCACCATCATATTCACAGAACTTTTTTTACCGCAACAACAAATCACACATTTCTGTGAAGCTTTTATTTATCTCTTCTTCCAATCAGAAACCAACCCAAATTTCAACCAGGGTGCTTAAACTCTGAAAAATACCACCATCGCCCATTGCTCAGAAGGCTTCAATGCTGAAAAATCTTTCATAATGGTGGCTACTTTTTCTAAACTTCAATATGTCAAATCAGCAAATATTTTCAATTTCCCACAAAACACAGATTAGGTTATGTCCCAAATGCAAATATGACTCACACAGGCATCCCAGCAATCATATTCATGCACATCAATTGGTTCTTCTTTAACCTACAGGTATCACAAAAACAAACATTTAAAAGTAAGCTTACAATTCACATTTGCTGCACTTAGAACATCTATTACAACTGAATTTGCGCTTTATTAATTTAATTTTAATAACACAATGTCCTAAATAATCATACTTCTTAATTCTGGCAAATCAACCTTCTTTCAAAAACGTAGAAAAAGCTTACCGCTTCTATTTTGATAATGCTTTCCGTTAAAATATCGATCTCTTCCATCACTATCTCAGCCACCTTACAAGTGAACAATTAGGTATACTGTTGTTGACAAAACGAATAAACCTTTCTCTAACAAGTAAAAAGATTATCCTCACAGAGCACTATTATTTGTCTAAGGTTATCCTGGTCCATCCAATATATATATATATATATATATATATATATATATATATATATATATATATATATATATATATATATATATATATAGACACACACACACACACACACGATATACGGCGGTGTTAACGGAACGTCGTGTAACGAACTTCTTCCAAGTAGTTGCAGTGACGGTCGTATGTGTGGGGGTAGTCGCATACGGGAATCATATTGCTCATGCCATCGAGTTAGAACGTTCCATACTTATGCTTCGTAGGAAATGAATAATTACTATTTATACATTGCTTTTGGGAAGGGCAAGGGTAACTTGTAAATTAAAAGACATTTTTAAGAACGAAAAAAAATATATTTATTTTTTCTTTCCCACTACAAAATTAGATATGAAAGTTATAGTTTAAATCATACAGTATAAAAACAAAATAATAAACTGACAACTTTAGACTCTGAAAATTAAAAACTTGAAAATATAATCTAAAATAAATATCACAGAACCAACCAACATACAAATTTTACATTACAAATTTAACAAAATTAGTTCAAAATCTAAAAAACATCAAAGCACTGACAAACTTGAAATCATAAAAAAACAATTAAACAAGACTGTACTCAAAATTGCAGAGAAATAAGTTACAACAAAATGTTTTATGAAGAATGCACACAATATATCTGTGCGTGTGCGTCCTCTTCCTTCACTCTCTTTTCCTTCATTCTCTCTCCCTCTTTATCCATCTCTCTTTCCTCCTCGCTTTTTCCTTCCCTGTATCCCAACATTTCTTTTTCCCCTCTCTTTCTCTTTCATCCTTTCCCCCTGTCATTTTCTCCCTTCTCTCTCTCAGCCTTTCCACTTCTTTCTTCTCCCACTTTCTCCCTATCTTTTTTCTTTGCCATCTATCTTTTCCTTCTTTTTCCTCTTTTCTCCCCTCTCATTTTTGCCTTGTATCTCTTTTCACTCCCTTTATCTCTCTTTTACCATACTCATTCTTTCCCCATACTCTTTTAGCCTTTTTCCTTTTTAACATTCTTTTCCCTCTCCAGTTTCCCCTGCCCTCTCGTTCTTTTTGCGTCTCTCCCTATTTTCTTCTTTCTCTATTTCCCCATCTCTTTTTGTCCTATCTTTTCCGTCTTTTTACATGTATCTTTTGCCTCTCTTTCTCCTCACTCACTTTTTTTTCTCTCTCTATATCCCTCTATTCTCTCTCCACCTTGCATTGCTGGTTCCTCCTCGTTAAGTGGAGTTACAAAAAAAGAACAGCATAAAAACCTCCATGAAAACACATAGATGGGCCAACTTTCATGAATATGGGTAACATGGCCATCCCACTATGCTTACTCTGGGATTCTAACGTACCGCTGCTAGCCTCTGGCAGAATGTATCAGGAACCAGTCTCTTAGCGACTAGTGGAAAAATAATAATATGCTGGTGCATCTACCAGCATATTATTTAAATTATTATTTTCTGCATTTGTGTTCTATTAATCTTTACCAAACTTTGCAAGGACACTGCGTCAAATCTTGAAGAAGAGCCTGTTAATTTTTCGTATCTATTCATACACTCATTTTTGTGGAATTGATGTCGAATACAAGTCGTTGAATTCACTCTTATTGGTATAGAAAAAGAAGATGTTATTTATTAAACAGTGCCAATACCACTATCCCTTGCAAAAGTTCAAAGAAAAAATTTGGAGCCATTGTTTGAGAAATTGGCGTTTAAGCGTTTCTGAAAATGTGAGATTTTGTGTTCATTTTTACATATATCTTGTGCTTTTGAGTAACTTTATTGGACATTATTTAAAGCATATGTTCTCATAAATATAATACTGTAAAGAAATCCCAATGTGAGATACAAGTCAAAAAAATTATATTCTTGTAGTTTTTTAAAAATCAAAAGAATAGAGCAGTATGGCAACTATGTTATTGAATAGGGTTTGTTTGGCACTAACCGTACAAAAAATTTAATGAAAACATTTGGAGCCATTTTTGAAAAAATCATTTTTGTAATTTTTTAAAATTGCAAATATTGCATGCATTATTGCAAGAAAACTACTAAAAATTTTTAAAAAATTGACATGACCAATGAGTAAGAACTATTTATAGACAACAAATTTCATTTGGAAGAAAAATCTATGCCATCAATATTGTAATTGTAGGAAAACTGAAAAACAATAAATTTTGGAAATTTATGAAAATTCAGAGTTCACGGTGAAAATCGGATATTTGGCATGTTTATACGTGCATTTTACTCTATTCTTACAAGAAATTTAAAGAAAATATTTGAAGCAGATTTTGAGAAAAATTTGAAAATGTTCTTAGGACTTCATGTAAAATACATCCAAATACTAAAAAATGTTTTTCAAAAGATCAAAGCTTCTACTAGAGCTAAATGGACAGGGGTTTCTTCAATTTGGAAAATATTGTACATGCAGTTTAGGCGCTAAGTGTTCATGGATGGACGAACGGATGTTTTGAAAAGAAAAAGAAAAAAACACTTTTTTCGTATCAAGGGATCCCAAAATGTGTAATTCTGTTGAAATATCGAAATAGATTTTTCGCAGCTTTACATAACTTTCTCTTTACTGCGTATATTACTCCGTATATGCTAAGTATACGAGAAAGTAAAAATCTAAACAACTGATCAACAGAGAAAATAATAGCTGTGGAAACTAATGTAAGAACAAGGAATTTCATTATAAGGATTGGTTGTTTTGGTAGTTAAGTGGTTAGAGCAGATGAGCGTAAACCACAAGGCCCGGGTTCGAATCCCGGTCGTGGCGGCCAATTCTTTCAAAAAATATAAATAGTTCTCATGATACTGGCGGAAATAAATAGTGCGCTCCCTCCAGGAACCACAGCGAAGGAACTCGTGTACTTCCCAACACTAGCACATGTTGAGAACACCCTGGAGATGGTCTCGGCTTTCGGCTGATGTCAGAGATCTGCGTGAAAGGAGCGCACTCCTGGAGCCCTACCCCAGCGAACAAACACGAGGGACGATAGGTACAGTAAATAAAATCAAAACCTCACATCCCTGCACCTCGCTGAGTGTAAAGCCATCTGGGCAAGAAATGAATTAACGCAATTCTAATTTTAACAATTGAGATAGTAGCAATTCGTAAACACAAAAATACAAATATTTAGGAAAATAAGAATTTCATAATTTACAAAACGAGAGATTTTTAATAACTACATTCAAGATACCATCCACTCAAGCCGACATTTTAGTACAAAGAGACTGAACTGGATATGCAGGTATATAATCTGCAGTGTGATCAAATCCCTTTGCCACGGTTGGACCAATGTTTACACAATTGATTAAATCCATCAGCTACAACCAAGTCCTCATCAACTAGCTCATTAATTTCATCTTTGATATTGGTAATTTTTCTTATCTTTACTCATATGAGGGTTTAAACATTCCCAAAGTTTTTAACATTACCAGATATCTTACGAAAAAATGTTTGCGTTAAAAATCCTTCGTTTTCTGATTAAGGACTACCAAGTTGTTGAAATCTTTGTACATTTCAAATTATTGGTTAATTTCAACAGCCGATTATTAATTTTATATTCATTTATAAAATCCCTTGTTATCCAATTTTTAGTAGTTTTATTTTTATGGGAGACTTTAATTTTCAATTTAGATATGTCGATTGCATCCACTACTTTTTTGTGAAAGGACGGCAGCATCATTGTTATCATTTTATAAAGACTTTTCTAATCAGAAATTTTCAGTATGTTATTAAAATCTACTTTCTGTGTATATGATATTCAAGAGATGTTATGGGGTGCAAAATGGCAAGCCAAAAATAAATGATCAGTAAGAAATGTCTAAATCAACATTACTGAAGATGTCAATATA